>VWPU01008762.1:0-29959 GCA_013398955.1 Callaeas wilsoni
GGCGGGGCGGGGCGGGGCCGCGCTCCCCTCACGGACCGGCAGGACCCGGGGCTGCCGCGGCTTGGGGTTTTCCTCCTTCAGCCCTGGCCACAGGCTCAGCGGCCGGCTCGGGGCCGTGGGGCCTGGCGAGGGGTGTGGGCCAGGAGCTTGCCAGCCCCGCCTGAAGCCGCTCCCCCTGACACCACGTCTAGCGGTGCACAATGCTGAAGCACGAGTCTGTTGAGGAGCGGCTGAGGGAGCTGGGAGTCCTCAGCCTGGAGAAAAAGGAGGCTCAGGGCAACCTCCTCGCTCTCTACGACCACCTGACAAGAGGTTGTGGCCGGGTGAGCGTGGGGATCTAGGCAACCAGCGACAGGACAAGAGGACATCGTTTCAAGCTGCGCCAGGGAAGGTTCAGGCTGGACATAGGGAGGAATTTTTTCACGATAAAGGGTATTATGTGTTGGAGTGGGCTGCCTAGGGAGGCGGTGGAGTCACTGTCCGTGGAGGTGTTCAAGGAAAGACTGCATGTGGTACTTGGTGCCACGGTCTGGTTGACAAGGTGCTGTTGGGTCAGCGGTTGGACTCGATGACTTCACAGGCCTTTTCCAGCCTAGTTTGTGATTCTGTGATCTGCCTCAGAGCAGTGTGGGGAAGGCAGCCAGGCCTCAGAGGGGAATGTATGAGGCTGTCACTCAGAGACCCTCCCTACGCACCCTGAGCCCCCAGCACCACAGAGAGATCCTGCGAAGGGCACGGCTGATTTGTCTCTCACAGGATGTTCTTCACCTGCAGTTACACTTTAGATGTGTACCCCAAAAGGCAGCTCTAAGCATGCTGAGCTTTATCCTGAGTGTCAGGTGCCATCCAGCCCCACAGAAAGAAATGGATCCATGGACTGAGGCCAATGGTGTGAGGTTCAACAATTGCCAGGTGCTGCAGTGGGGTCACAACAACCCCAGGCATTGACAGACTGGAGGAGGAGTGGCCTAGTGGAGCAGGACCTGAGGGTGCTGGTTGACAGCAGCCACACCTCAAGTGCTGTGCCCAGTTCTGGGCCTCTCACTGCAAGAAAGACTTTGAGAGGCTGGAATGGCTCCAGAGAAGGGCAATGGAGCTGGGAAAGGGACTGGAGGACAAGTCCTCTGAGGAGTGGCTGAGGAAGTTGGGGGGGCTCATGCTGAAGAAAAGTAGGCTTGGGGGGGACCTTGTCACTTTAAAATTCCCTGACAGGAGGTCGTATCCAGGTGGGGATCAGGCTCTGCTCCCAGGTAACAAGTGACAGGACAAGAGGAAACGGCCTCAGCCTGGTCAGAGGAGGTTCAGGTTGGACATCAGGAAGAACTTCTTAATGAAAAAGGTTGTTAAGCATTAGAACAGGCTGCCCAGGGAGGAGGTGGAGTCACCATCACTGGAACTGTTCAAGAAAGGCCTGGACATGGCACTCAGTGCTCTAGTCTGGGTGACAAGGTGGTGATCAGTCACAGGTTGGACTCAATGATCTTGGAGGTATTTTCCAACCTAAATGATTCTGTGATTCTGTGAAAGATGTCTGGTGATGAGCAAACAGCTGTTCCCAGGCTTGAGCCAGCTCTCTGCTGCCTGAGTGTGTGGGAATCCCAATGGTGAGGACCACAGCAGGTTCCTGTTTCCCAACAGCAGGCCTGAGTTTTACAGAAGCAAGGGCAGACCAGTTTCTGCACAAGTGAATTCGTAAAGGATGCCCCAAAGATGTTTTGGGTGTTTTGAGAAATGTTGCCCCCAGACCCAGCCTTTTGCAAGCCAAACTGAAAAGTTGATGAAACACAGCACTTGTCAACTCCCTGGCTTGGCCAGAAGTACTGCGGAGAGATAGCTGCTGTTCCCTTTCATTTCTCTTTCAACAGCCTATGGAAACATATTGCCTCCTTTGCATTGAGTAACTGTATTGTCTGCAGTCAGCTTTGCTTGTCTAGAGTTAAGGAGGCAGCTGGTGAAACACTAGGGCATTCCCTGAGGAGGGTAATCCTAAACCCAGGTATGGGAAAACGCCCAAAAAGATCAGCGCTGCAGCACTCCTCCCAGTGGGGACAGCAGAGTGAGCCGTAAAACCAGTATGGGAGCTGGTAAAACTGGTCTGAGAGAAAAAATAAAGGTGCTTCAGGTAGGCAGTATTGGTCAGGAGACCTCCCAGGCATGCAGCAGGCTGGCAGGGATGCTGGATGACAAATGTCCCAAAGGGAACATGATCACAGCTCTGGGTTTACCCTGGAGTTGCGGCTGAAGGGATAAAGCTGTGGAGTGCTCCTCCTGACCTCCCCTCTCAGAGGTGCTCGAATACCACTGGATATTTGCCTCTGTATGTTTACCCCTCATGTTGGGAAAAATCGCCAAGGCAGTCAGCAAAACCCAAAATGTCTCTGAGGAATTCGATTCAAGGCAGGAAACTCAAAGGCAGCTTCCCTGTGAGGTCCAGGTCAGCAGTCTCACCTTTACAAGCTGACATCTGCCATTAGAGTCACTCCCAGGATTTAACTCTTTGTTGGTGTTATTAAAAACAATATAGTTTTGGGCGTTCTTTTTGGTGTTTTGTTTTGGGGTTGGATTTTTTTTTTTTAGCCATTGGGTTCCCCTGATTTCTGTAAATAGCTTTCTAACTGGCAGGTCTCAGGACTACCTCCATAAAGTCATCGAAATGTAGTGATTCCCCTTGTTTTCAGAGAAAGCAAAAGAGAATTGCTGTTGTTTAGAGCTCTCTTTCAGCCTGACTATTGGTGTCTGTGTGCATCTTATTTTCTATTACTAAGAGAGAGGAAAGTCTCATTTCCTTGTCTTCCAGAGGGATCAAAAGCTTTCTGGATGAGTGTCTACAATGGACTTTCAGAAGCAGTAAGCAGTAGTACTGGCAGTAGCACAACCCCATGCTTCACACTGAAATACTGGCTGATTCTTGAAAAGCCTTGGTGATGCCATTACTGACTGTGCTCCAGGGAGGAAAAAATGACACAGGCAAAAGCTGTTAAAGATCAAATATATGACCACTTATGCCTATATATAACTGGCCTTCACAACATTTTCTACACCCACAGCCCTGGCAATGAGTGTGTCACGCAGCACTTAAATACCTGAGGAAGATCTCGCTGATTCCTGAACTTTAGGATACCATTATGAGCTCTTAGAGAGCCTCTAAGTGAATTCCTTCTTTTCACTGCCCAGATACATCCAGAGCAGCCTCTGGCTCCTGGATGTGGGCTTCCAAGCAGGGGTTCAGAGATGCAGCGAGGCAGGAGTCAGAGCGAGGAAATGAATTATTTTTTAAATTTACAATACTGTTTATATATTCTAGTTCCATAAAGCAATTGAACAGTATTCACACTTCTCCGAGTGTGATTGGTCAACTTCTCAGACACCCACTTAGAAATGTTTTTTCCTAATATAATGTACACAAGGTCAGAAGATACCAGATATGAATGCTATTTACAAAAACCCTATCTATTGTTTACATAGCTTACACAGCAAAGGAAAAGTTCTCACAGAATGAATGCAAGAAGAGAAAATTTCCCTGCTAACAGCATTTCAGCATCCACACCTGGAGACACTTCTATCCTGGGGTTACCCTGCATTACCAGTTCCACAGTCCATGTATGCAGCCTAAGGGGAGGTTAGGTGCTACTTACTGGAGGTACTTGTATGTTTTATCAGGAAAAAGGACATGGATAAAGTTTTCCAGTTTTAAAGTTCACTGCAGCTGGAACAGTGATTTGTCAGTTACCTTCTAGTTCTTGTTAGCACAAGATGAGCACAAGAGGAGCCTCTGGCTCCTGGAGACACTTCTGTCCTGGGGTTACCCTGCATTACCAGTTCCACAGTCCATGTATGCAGCCTAAGGGGAGGTTAGGTGCTACTTACTGGAGATACCTGTGTGTTGTATCAGGAAAAAGGACATGGATAAAGTTTTCCAGTTTTAAAGTTCACTGCAGCTGGAACAGTGATTTGTAAGTTATCTTCTAGTTCTTGTCAGCACAAGATGAGCTCTAAGAATTAATTTGATTTATTCCAAGTATTAACAGCAATGTGATTGCTTTCAATAACCAGGGCACAAGAGTGAAATGTGGTGGATCAGCTGTGAGAGGTTTCTCTGTCTCCTCCAGTCAGCAGTGTGCCTTTGCACTGCCTGCAGGCTGGAATCCTGCATTTAAACACAACTCATGATGGGCTCAGGACAGAGGGGAAGGTCTTGGTGTGGGGACACCTGCACCCTCATGTAGCACACTCTTCATATGGTCCTGCTTCCAGAGGATGGCCTGAGTTTCCTCACTTACCCTAATGGAGATACATCTGTCTGCCTTCAAAGCAAACATCACCCATTCCTGAGTGGCCTGAAACTTAGGCTGCAAACAAATCAGTTTCTTTGGGATAAGCTGTCTCCAGCTATAGTCCTTAGTGGTTATTTTACCCAAAGAAACCGGTATTTCTGACAGATGTACATTTTGTAAGACTGACTGTAGGAATCTGCTCTTCCTTTTCTATATTTTTTAGCCTCTGAAGCCAGTCACTGACAACGTCCCAGCAAAGCATCAGTTCTGATCCTGTGCAAAGAGAGAAGACACACTACCCATGGTATTAAAGCAAGGAGTAGACAAGTACTGTCTGTAGATGAATGAGCTGTAATGGCAGTGTAAGATTCTGCTTTTTTGGGTACGTAAATCCTACTTAATACAACCCCTGAGTCTGTGACATTTACAGCTGCCGCTCCATTTACCTGTGCAATAAGCAGCTTCAGCCGTGGTGTCCAGTGGCAGCGCAGCCACGGAAATCATTGAGGATACTCTGCATGGATCATCGTGCAGGGAGACTGAGGCTTCTTCCACACCGAGTGATACATGGGCTGCATGTCTGGGAGAAGTGACAGTCACCTCCCAGGCTCCAGGCTCCGTTCAGGACTGTTGATGACTCATTAGGAAAATTGCTTCTACTTCCGTTTCTGAGCCTGCTGCTGCCACCTAATTTCCACTGGGTCCGTTAGGGCATTCAGGAGCTGAGCAAACCCTGCTAGGAACTGCCACCCTGGCTTGAGAATTGCTGCTCCAGAGGTTATTAGAGAACTTTATTAATAATCATTGCATTAACGTCTCAGCTAGTCGGTGATCGAAATGCCATTTCTCCCATTTTATAGCTGAGAAAAATGAAGCGTAGACAGATTCATCACCTGGTTGCAGAGTCAATGGGAATTCTTAATGCTCCATAAATCTGAAAATTAGGCTGTCAGCAACTTCTGGAGTGAACCTACAGCAAAGCTATTCAGGAGACTTAGTTCCTACCCATCAGGTACCTCCTTCCCCAGTTTATGGGGAGAAATGAGGACACATCTCTGAATTTCAGTTCCTGCAGTCCGGCACAGAGACGTGGGGATCTGGAGGGGATGGAGGAGCACAGCTCAGTGCTCCCTGCCCACAGCAGACATCTCCTCCACAGTGAAGAGCCCTGAGGAGGGGACATGATGCACTTAATGACCATGCTCTGATACAGGGGTAGCAACTAATTGCTCATATAGAAACTCAGGTACATGTCTGGTCATCAACTGAAACCTAACTGTGAAAGATTATTTTGTTGTTAAAATATACAATTTAGGTTCAGTCCGGCTGCTTGGGATAGGAGAACAGCAGGAACTGTGAGGGACTGTGCTGGTTGGTTGTTTTTTAAATTTCTTTTCTAGTTTAATAGTGCAAAAGTAAGTAGTGCTAGGAGAGAGGATGCTTAGAAACATCTACTCTATTTAAGATTATACAGAGTTTTTAGAATAAAGACTTTTTTCAGTGCTATATAATAACACCTTTGCTACTTGCAAGATGAAATTTGATGCCTCAGCCTTAGGCTAGCTCCAAGCTGACTTAGGGATTTTAAGCAAAAATAGTCTAACCCATTTCAGAAACAAAGAATCAGCAAAAATAAAATATTTAAATTTGTTGCTGTGTTTAAAAAGGTCAGATCTTTTAAAGCAAAGAAAAAAAAAGAGGTATACGGTAGAAGTGTCATCTTCGGCACTGCAGACAGCTACATCATTTTGGTCTTCTGAAGAGAAATTTGACTTGTTTGAACTAAAATGAGGTTAAAATAATTTAGTGATTCTTCTGTATTACTGAAACACTGTCTTCAAAGTTACCAGGCTCTACAGAGACTTGAAGAGAAATGTCCATGCAAGTGCTGTTTTAATGTGTGTGCTGAACCAAAGCTACAGAGGAGCCTGACCTACAGCAGCAGAAATACCTGATTCACTGCTCAAAATTATGAAATTCCCTTTACACAGGGAAAATGATGATACCATCTTATTATTAGACACCACACTGTAACAGATGTGTCTGGGGATAGAGCGAAGGTTCCCTTACAGCACGTCCTTTTGCTCCAAGAGTGTTTGACCTCGTATGAAGAGTAGGTTTTCTAGGCAAATATTAACTAAACCCTCTGCTCAGTATAAGCATGGATAGAGATGGTTTCTCACACACACAGGCTTGACCCAGACTCAGTTTGCACAACCCCAGGTCTGTCTTGGGATGCTGAAGCTCTGCCAAACTCTCTGGTTCTCATGCAGTGCAGCAGCAAGGCTCAGCTGTTCCTTACCTGCTCCCATCGACACCCCCCAAATCTGGCCAAACTCAGCCCCTGTTGTCACTCCCACTCAGCTAACACACCATGTCTAAATACAACCACGACCAAATTAACTTCTTGTCTAACTGTAATAATCATTTTAATAAAGATGATTTTGGTATCTATCTCTGCCTAGGCTGATTTCTCTCCCACAAAATACGATGACATTGATGTAGTTATGTGCTCTTACAGTATGAAACAAGTGTATTTAGTGGACTGCATTTGGGTCTTTGAACATGAGCACGTGCTGCTATCTCTGAAAACTCCTACCTTTATCATTATGAAAGGCAAAAGTCTTAGAACCACAGAATGGTCGGTGTTGGAAGGGACTTTAATGATCATCCAGTCCCCCTTTCCATGGGCAGGGACACCTTCCACTAGACAAGGTTGCTCCAGGCTCCATCCAATCTGGCCTTGAATACTTCCAGGCTTGGGGCAACCACAGCTTCTCTCTTTCAGCAGAGAAATAGAGGAGAGGCAGCATCATGCCGGGTGTCAGGACCTTGGGGGCACCAAAAAGTGTTGATTGCCTTGAGCAGCCTCATCTGGGACCTCCAGCCGCACATCCCCTGGCAGTTGGCACAGGCACTGTATTTAGGGTAATCCCAGGATTTCTCCCCTTGCTTAGGATGCAGGGTGGTGATGCCTGACTCTCTCAGTGGTGGCACCTGGTGCCTCTGCTGTAGGTAGCTGTTTTCCAGTCCTGCCTCATCTGCTGCTGCCTCTGGATGGGCCTCGGAGCTGACTCCTCTGCTGTGTCTGAGAACTGGTGGACCCTGTTACCAGAATCCAGCCCTCCCTGCTGTGCTCAGGCTGGATCCTTCTTGAGGAGTGCCCTGCTGTGCTGGGGTTACCCTGGGCTATGGGGCAGCCCTCAGCTCCTTGGCTGCTTCCCCGCCTGCTGTCTCTTTGCTAGGCTGGGTGGATCGCAGGTGACAGGGGCTAATGCTGCAAGAGCCCCCCCAAAAGAGTCAGCTGTCAGTTTGGGGTAAGCTGTAGACGGCTGTTAGAAAGGCATAGAATCTTAGAGTGGTTTGGGCTGAAGGAGACCTTAAAGATTATCTAGGTCTAACCCCCTGGCATATGCAGGGACAACTTTCATTAAACCGGGTTGCTCCAAACCTCATCCAACCTGGCCAACATCCTTCCAGGGATGGAGGCAACCACAGCTTCTCTGGGCAAACTGTTCTAGTGTGTCACCATCTTCATAGGGAAAAATTTCTTCCTAATACCCCATTTAAACCTGCCCTCTGTCAGTGTGAAGCCATTCCTCCTTGCCCTGCCACTCCAGCTCTTTTCCAAAGTCCTTCTCCAGCTCTCCTGGAGCCCCTTTAGATGCTGGAAGGGGCTCTAGGGTCTTTCTGAAGTCTTCTCTTCTTCAGGCTGAACACTCCTAGTTC
Organism: Callaeas wilsoni; assembly: GCA_013398955.1. Classification (NCBI taxonomy): domain Eukaryota; kingdom Metazoa; phylum Chordata; class Aves; order Passeriformes; family Callaeidae; genus Callaeas; species Callaeas wilsoni. The sequence goes on from VWPU01008762.1 coordinate 8,004, forward strand.
TCCCAGCCTGTCTTCATATGAGTTTGAGAAACAAATCTTCCTTTGTTTCTCCGTTTCTTTTTTAAACTAGTCCATAAAAACCAAAAAAGTTCTGTGGCCTCGTTACCCCCTCTGAGGTGCCATAGCATCCCTGCACTGCCTCAGCTGGCCTCTGCCACCCCTGTCCCCCCCAATTCTGTGTAAGGCAGGGTACAATGTGGGCTGTCAGGGCCAAGGAGAAGCTGCCCCCACTGGGAAAATCTTCAGCCCAGGAGCTGAGGATGCCTTCATGGGAGCAACACTCTAACATGCTGGTTTAGCGTCGGAGTAGGGAAGACACGGCTTTGAGAGCTGCTTCCTCTCAGTACCAGCGCTTGCCGTCAGAGGGCAAACTCAGCCCAGGTGAAGATGCTCCGTACGCGGTTATTGCAGCCTGCTGCTTCCCAGACTCTTCTCTGCGACGTAATGACAAAGGCAAGAGGCCATTTACCATCCTTCTCACAGGGATAGAGGCAGCTTCCCATCTCTGCCTGCTGCCAGGAAGGGCTCTGCTTCCCGGTTCCCTCGACAACAAATCTTGCTTTGCAGGAGCATCCCAGCCAGCAGCAAGAGGCGAGGGTGGTGCTGTGAGCTTGGAGTCAGAGCAGTGTAACACAGAAGGGATTCCCAGAAAGCAACAGGTTTGGGCTTTAGCATCCCAAATACAGTGCAACCTTCCTACTCCAGCAGAATTTGTATTTATGGCTGAATACAGACTTTGAGCAGCACTCAAAAAACTGTACTGGTTGGTTCTTGCTTTCTATCCAGCATCTTGCTGCTCTCCAGAGCCACTGGTGAGCGTAGCTGTACAGCCCCAGCAAAACCAGTAGCATTAAAGTAACCTCTATGGAAGTGGTGCCCCTCGAGCGTTTCAGATGCATCCTAGAGGAGCGAAGTGTTCTATACTGCTGCAGCTCTGACCTCTCCCAGGAGCCCCATCTGCTGGCATGTGGGCCCGGCTGCCAGCCCAAAACCCTCCATGCTTCCCAAGGCATTTGGGGAGGTTTTAAATCTTGCCAGCTCTCCCCTTTGCCTCTTCCAATGAATCTCAGTCTTAATCCACACCCCCCTCATAGCCAGAGACTTCCTTTAAAAAGCTGGAGGGCTTTTCAGAGGGGAATAATGAACCAGACGCTTTCCCGGTGTCTCTCTTTGTTTTTACAGCCCTGGGTCTCCCCTGAGGACAGAGAGTCCTTTGTACTGCATGGGGTCTCCTTATAAAAAGGGGCTTGTGAACAGAGCATCCTCCCATTGGGTACCACACCACATGGATTTTTTTTTCCACCTGTCCTCCTAGGCATAGCCAGTGTCAAATCCCTTTCTGTGTGTGAGGGACTGAGCCAAAAGTTTTAACCTTGGAGCTGCATAGTGGATGTATGCCAAATTGCTCAGTGCCATCCTGCTGCCCACCCCCAGTCTAGCTGGAAGGTAAACAAAGGGTTAACCTGGTTGTCATCGTCTCCCCTGCACAGCTGATATTTGGAGTGAAGCCACATTCCAGTTTAAAGACAGCTGATAATTGAATAAACTCTGCATCTTGAGAGAATTTAAAACCAAGACAGGAGCTCTCCCCATCAGAAGTCAATACGTTTCCTCTTGCAGGGATTTTTGTCCGGAGTTAATGCTGCAGCTGCCGCTTCCAGGGGATGAGTGCATGCTTGGGAGTGGTCGATTTTTGCCTGCCTTAAGGCTTTAAATTTAGGTCTTTATGTGCATAAAGGAGATTCCTGTTTCTATTTCCTGCTAAAGGTGAAATCTAGGGCTACAGCCTCAAATGCCCTTAAAACCATTAAGCTTTAAGTAACTTACTGATGGTTTGGTGTTGTCCAGGATCCTTGCCCAGGTAACAAGGAAAGAAAGGCAGAGGGTTGCAAATGTAGCTCAGGTGCCTTCTTGTGTTTAGATCATGGTGTGAATGGAGGAAACCAATGTGATGTAGCTAAATGACATCATGCTAATTAAATATTGGATACTCTGCATGTACCCTTGCAATAAATCACTCCTAGTTTCAGGTGGGAAATTTTCTCATTGTCAATATACAGATACACTGTGGACCTAGAGAAAGCTGTTTCCCGCAAAATTGAGGCTGGTGATTTATTGAGCTCTGTAAAATATATTTGCTTTGGTCCTTCTTTGTATTCACTGTTCAATGATATTCAAACAAATGCCTTTGAGCCTGGGAACCAGCAGGTTTTTGGCACGTGTTCCTTTTGCAAATGGGGGCATTCACACCAGAAATGCAGTTCTACGATTTCATAGCCACGTGGTGGGTAGGCAGGGATGTGCCATGCAATCTGTGCCCCATCAGAAATACCTGGCACTGTTTCTGTTTCAAACTTCACTAAGCAAAATAATTGCATGGTGCTGTTTACTGTCAATCTGCTGCCTGCATGTTATTAATAGGAGAAATGAAGTGAATAATTAGGACTAATGATTAGAGAAAGTTGTCATCTGTTCATGAATAGTTTGAAAAGAGACAGTGTTCAACAATTAAACTTATTGGCAAAAATGATTTATTCCTTTCTGGAAATGTGTTCTCTATTATGCCAATACATAAGCGCCCACACATTGGGCCAATGTTCAGACTTCAGCTTCCCCCAGTCCCATTTTTGGCACTTGAGCTGGTGTGATGCGATTGCCAGAGGTGCTGGGGATTCCCTGCCTCATTGAACTTCCCTACCAGGCTTTGGAGTTCCGTGTCTTCAGGAAAGCAGGGGCACCTTTCTAAAGTCCAAATCATTGTCTGAGGATCACAGAATGGTTTAGGTTGGAAGAGACCTTAAAGATCATCTTGTTCCAAAGCCTTGCCATAGGCAGAGACACCTAAGACAGGATTGAACCAAGCCCCATCCAACCTGAACACTTCTAGGGATGGGGCAGTGCTCATTCATGGCTTCTCTGGGCAACCTGTGTCAGGGCCTCATCACCCTCACAGTTAAGAATTTCTTCCTAATATCTAATCAAACCTGCCCTCTTTCAGTTGGAAGCCATTCCCCCTTGTTGTATCATAACACGGTCTGGTAAAAAGCTCCATTTTCTTATAAGCTTCCTTTAGATATTGAAAAACTGCAAAATAAGGTCTCCCTGGAGTTTCTTTGTCGGGCTGAGCAACCCCAATTCTCTCAGCCTTTCCTCAAAGGGGAGGAGCTGCAGCCCTCGGGTTCTTTTGGTGACTATCTAACAGGCCCACGTCTGTCGCACTGGGGACCCCAGAGCTGATGCAATGCTCCAGACAGGGTCTCACAGAGCGGAAGGGACCATCACCTCCCAGGCCCTGCTGGCCTTGCTGCCAGTGATGCACCCCGGACACAAGCGGCTTTGTGGGCTGTGAGTGCACACCACCACCCACTGCCATCCCCAAGGCCTCCTCTGCAAGGTTGCTCTCAATCTGACTTTGGGCTCTTCTGTTGGATGCTGACAGTCAGCTTGTGGAGATGGCTGAATCTTGGTTTTCAGTGGTCTTACAAATACTGAAAAAATTACTGTGTGAGTGTGGAAAAATTAGCCAGCATGGGGAGACCAGGGACCTGGGGCACTTTACCAAGAGCAGAAAAGGCTGAGGAGAGGTTGTAGAAACAGGCTCCAAATATATCCAAAACCTCCCCAAAAGGAAAAAACTGTCTCTTGAGAAAAGGCGAGAAGCGATTGGTTTAAACTGCAGCACAAGAGTTATGAAGAATGGAGGAAACAGCTTTCTGCCAGTAAAATTAGTGAGGCACAAGGAGATATTGTGGAAAGTCCCTGCTCCTGGCAGAAGGATCCTCTACGGGAAAACCCAAATAAGGTTTGCCCTGTGAAACTGGGGTGCCCCGCCTGTTCCTCTCCCTTCCCTGGCTGTGAAGGTGCAGCCTTCCTCATGCAGCAACTGTGGGGGTTAATGCGTGGAAGTGGACCCTGGAGAATGAGATCTGCAAAGGTGCAGGTGGGCACCAAGAGGTAGGATTCGTTTTATCTAGCTTCAGCCATCCAAAAGATAGTTATTGCAGCAAAAGCTATAGTCCAATATCCCTCAATGACCAAAGGACTGAATGAGCAGCTATGTGAGAGTTATCCATCCCATCTGTGCCAGTTGTCCCAAATACCTGGGATAAATCAACTCCTGGACTGAACTATAGCTTGTCCTTTCACTCACCAGAGAGGGAGCCTGGATGATTTTCTGGCTTTGCAGAACAAAGCAAACCAACCAGCCTTACAGATATGTGATGTGAGGTGCATTGAACTTGAGGAACACAGGGATTTTCCATCAAACCACTCGGGTGAGGTCAGTTACCCAGGGCTCTGCTGAACCTGTAAAAGCCCTCTCTAGACTGCACCAGGCTGACTGATGTCAATACACCAACTCTATGCACCATTCCTTCCCTTCAACCACCCTCAGCCCACCAACCCTTTTTTGTTGAGTCTGGCTCTCACCAAGTCTGAGGCCTGCTGAAAAAGATCATCCCACAAAAGTTCAAATATTTAAATCCATTTGCTTCCAGACAGGAACCATACATGGGGTGCTCACTATCCCAAAAGCTGTAGAGCCAACTAATTTTGTGGTGGGAAAGCCTGCCAGCATGTTGAAGGCTGAGGGAATTCTGTGGAACACGTTCAGAAAGCAAATGATTGATTCATCATCAGTGGTGGAGAACTGATTCCAGGAATTATGTGTGTGCCAAGCTGAAGCCTGTCGAAGCCAGGGAAAAGGCATCCTTGAATTCAGGTCATCAGTCAGGGCTGGGAAATGCATGGAGGCCCTGGTACAGGAAAGCTTAACTTCCAGTGCGTGCTCAAGCCTAACTAACCTCCGTTAACGTCAATGGTGATAAAATTAAACATGAGGTCAAGATTTTGGATAAGGATGGTTTATGGCCCGGAGGCTTACATGGATGAGAAGGTCAGGCCAACAAGCCAGGGCGTTCGATATTGATCAATCTAATCAAGGAACTCCTGCGTAAGCTGCCACGTGAATCAGGGAATAATTCGGGATAACAGACACATCTGAGTAATTCGTGACCTACTGGCAGATGATTCACGCAGACAGGCAACATCCATCAGCTGCATTATCCCTCACAGAGGTCTTCTTGGAAGGCTTATGGGTCTGTGGGTGGCCCCACCTCCGTGGGGGGTTCATCAAGGGAGAAGCTGGGAGCAGATGGGATTGTGGGGATACCCCAGCACCTATTGCTGCACGGGGCAGAGCTTGTCCTTCACCCATCAGCAGCCCAAGAGCTTTGGGCAAAGAGGGATCTTCAGGTTTTTCAAGCTGTCTTTCAGAAGAGATGGATCAAGATGAGGAGGGTGTAACTGTAGACCCCATATCCTGTCCCTGTTCTGCCACACATCTCCCATGTAACCTTGTTTGGATGTGCATTATAACCTACTTTCCCACCTGAAGCATCAGTGGGTGTGTCTCTGCTTTCTGTTCCCAGTGTAGTCTGCAAGATCCATCAGCTATTCCTGGTGTTCACCAAGAGAAATCATGGAACAATACCACATATACTGGAAAAAGCCTAGTCTGGACCTCTGAAACTGGGAGTTAAAGTATAAAGCTCAAAACCTGGAGAAAACCAAGCATTGTCATCTCTGTTCAGCACAAACCAACTAGTTTTCCAGTAGGTAATTATCTACTCCAGGGACACGTTGCCATGGGATAAAACACCTGCCTCACCCCTCCAGCCTAGACGTGCAGCAATGCTATGGCATTACAGCTGTATCTGTGCTAGGGTTGTGGTTTGCCATGCTGTATCCGAGATTCTACATCAGACAGGGAAGAGTTTGAGCCTGGCACTATCAAATTCCTGTTTGACAGTGAATCAGCAGTGCCTTTTGGGAGCTTCCTTTGGGTGCGCTGTACCTTTGCTTCTCTTCATGGACCAGGTGATGCCAAGCAGTGCCAAGTGTTCCAGAAGCAGAAAGTTCCCGTTCCTCTTAGGAGATGTAGTCCAGCTGTTCCACCTGGCTTGAAGTCACAAAGGGGAGAGGGTGACCCCAAGGCATTGGCAGGAAGTGAGTGTTATGGGGTGACAGGGCTTGGATGCAGCTGGAGAACCAGCAAAGAGTCAAGGGACAAAGCTTCCTGAGATCCCAACGGGAGACCTGCACTGGCTCCAAATGTCCAGGGAAATGTGTTCCAAAACAATAATCTGTGGGACTGGTTCTTTGCCAGAAAGTCGTAAAATAATTGCAAGTATAGCTGCAACCAGAATCTATAAAAGACCAGAAAGGAGAAAGAGTGTCTGCACTGTGTTTGCATGATCAGCATCAGGCCTGAAGATGCTAGAACAAGGAAGAGAAAAAGAAATCTCTTTTCTGCCGTGGAAAACACAGTAAGGGGAGACAGCATGTCAGGTTCCTGATGGAGTTTGGCTGGGGCCTTACTAGAGCCAGGCTCTTGAAGAAGGTGCAAAAGGACTTGCAGGCATCCTGCTCACGCTTTCCTTCTGTGGGATGCACCAGCACTGCCCCCAGACCAGGGTGATGGTACCAGCAGGATAAGCACCTTTCTTTTCCCGAAAGGGCTCTTGCTTTGCCTTGGAGATGGGAAACAGCTCAGAGCAGTATGGAACTCTCCATCCTTATCCCAGCACATGAGCATGGACCTGACTTTTGTTAATTTCTCCCTATTTTTGTGAATTGTTTGTACCGTCATTGCTGCTCTGGAGCCTCCCACATGAGGACTGTACCCTGTCCCTGCTATCTGGCCTCTGTCTGCATGCTCCAGCATGGCAGGTAACCATCGAGCGGCTCCCACTTAGCTGTGAGAGTGGCTATAAAAAGAGCTTGACAAGATCAAATGCTAATAGAAAGGTTTTCTGAAGGTTGAAACTGATCTGCTTGAGGGCATTCGTGACTGGGAGATGCCAGAAGAAACCAAATAATCAGTTCATTGTGGAGTAAATAATTGGATTTTAAATACTCTCCGGGAAAGAATTCTGGGTGGGTGGGGAGGGGGGGAATACTCTGCTAAGTGCTTGGAAAGCTGTTGCTCTTCTAAATCTTCACTTTGCTGCAACATGTATAGAGCATTGTCATTTCAAGCTATGGATGACAAATGGGGGACTTTCTTCCCTGAATTTGTCTGAAGTGTGTGAAGCTTCAGCACCCACAGCATCCAGCCCCCATGGTGTCCATGGATGGTGTGGAAAGCCATGTCCCACTGCTTGTATCCTTTGTTGCCCCTATTTTTTGTATTTGGAGAGACAGCAAGCAATTCCCTGGACCCTCAATGGCCGGAGGTGCTTTGGTCACAAGCCTGAGTATTGTCCCTTCCCACACTGGACGAAAGCTCCTACGAGCAGAGCTACAGCTCCCTCCTGCCCAGATGCAGCACAAAACAGTGCCCATCTCCTGGCATGGAGTAGCTGTACGTCAGTATTGACTTCTGGAGGTTAGCTCAGTGCAATTCCAGCCAAAACATGACCTCTGCCTCCTTCTGAAATGGGGAGGAGGATGTCAGTATTGCTCTTCCAGGTCAGGGATCGAGAGTTGGAGCATCAGCAACAACTCGGAAGCACTCAAATGGCTCATTCAAGCCCTGCCAGCATCCACATCCTCACCCTAACTGATGCTGACTTTCCATGTGAACAGCGGGCACATCATTGGGTCTTCAGGGCTTTACCCCTGTGAGCACCTGGGCCCAACTATCCCAATTTTCAGTCCACGCTGGTGCACAAAGGGTCCCTCTTCAGCGATTTCTTTTTGCAGAACAGATGCCGAACCAAAAATGGTCTCAGCCCTGCTGACATCCACTGCAGCTGAGCCAGGCAGCCTGTTTTGCAGTGAGTCTGTCTGTGGGAACACAGGACCACACAGCCACGGTTACACAGCTCTTGGACCAGAGCTGACTCCTAACCAGCCATGTCTGAGCACAAGTGTGGGCCTTGCCCCAAAAAGCCATGCCAGACGTGCCTTTGGGAAGAGCTGGCTCAGATACTGCAGCCAAGCATCCTCGGGCTGCCTGGGGACCAGAAATCCCCAGTTGTCCTGTGTGTGATCCCCATCTTTGTGCTCCCACTCCTACTTCCCCCCTTCCTCCTCTCCACCGTTCTCTCTCCACTAATGCATCCAGCATATAAAACTGAGGTTTCCGAAAGGTCTCTGAACCCAAAGAGACATCAAGGAGATGGAAAGAGAGGGAAAGAGAAAGAGGCTTTTTGAATATTGAATTAAGGCTGTCTCCAGTATTATTGGATTCCCATAAGGAGGCAGCCAGGGAGCCCACTGCTTTAGCGTCCTATGAATATTTCATTGCTTGACTTAAGCTCGGTGAAAGGTGTTTCTTTGCACAAAATGACCTTTTTGGCTTGTGGGTTTCTCTCCAAGCGTGTGGTTATTGTCACTGCTGTTATAGCGGCTATGAAATCAACCTGGCTTGTGGACAGAGTCATCTGACACTACAGCAAGCTAAATTTGTCAAAGCTGGGTGATCTTTTGGCACAATCTACCCAGGTATTTCCAGAAGACAGCCAGTCATGGCTCAAAACGTCTTGGTGGCTCACTGAGTCAGACTGCACGAGTGCAGCAGCAGTGGTGCTCAGTACCTGTGTCTCCATCCAGCCCTGGTGACGTCGAAGAAGGTGCACGGTCAGGGGGGTCATTTCACCCCACTTCAACCTACCAAGCTGGCTGCAGAAGTGGGAAAACAAGCTGTGCTGCCTGGTACCCAGTTGTAGGCACTGGCCTGAAGGGTCTGGATCTGCCTTGGTTATCCAAATTTTAGGTGCTTGCCTAGAACTTCTCTAGATGTTCCAAACCACAAATTCCTCAGGCTGGAAATCTTTCCAAAATGAGCACTTTCACAAAAATTTGTGGGTGTCCTGCTTTCAGGCAGGCTGCAAACCACATTCACCAATGCAGTGGAGAATCCTGACACAAGCATTGCTTGCCCACTCTGCACAGATGGAAATGGTCTCAAATACTGTGAAAACACCTGATTTTCCCTCTCCAGGACTGGTTTTTGGAAGTGCTGCTGCCCTTCTCCTACCACCCTGTGCTTGTCCTCCATGACCTAGGAACTTCCTCTTATATTACCCAGCCGTTCAAGGTTCTGCTCAGAGATGGCAGTGGCAGGAACCTTTTCCTTGTTTATTAGATGAGCTCAGAGGTCTCCTAACCACAGCCTTCAACACCTCTCCTTGCTCTGCCAGGTGCTATTTCACAGGTCTAGAGTGATTTAAGTCTGGAGGAGGTTGGCTAATTCCATTGCTTTCTTCTCTTTTTTTTGTCTTCTCTCTCCCCTCCCCCCCCAGTCTAGAAATCCTCTTCAAAGGCAAAGAGAGGGTAAATTAACGAGAATTAATTGTTTCGTTGTAGACAGGGCAGATAACACTGCTTGTTACTGAGATTGCCCAATACTTCCCATTTTGGGGCCATGTTTCCCACTACTTAGAACAATGCCAAAACACAGACATTTAGGCAGAAGTTGTCTCCCAGGAATTTGCCTCAACCTGAATTTCTGTGAAAGATTTCAGCCAAACTAGGTCAGTTTTTTCCAAGAGAGAAGACATGAGAAAGCCATTTGGTTTGCCTGTGGCCAAACACTCTTCCTGAATCTCCTTGGGAAAACTCTTTCACCCTGTACTTCACCTGAGGAGGTGAAATTTGGTGAGAGAGGACCCTCTTGATGGGGAGCTGCAAACCCTTCCTGGTTTCCTTAGAGGGACACTGTGCCTTTTGCAGCTCATTTAAGCGTCTAGAATTATTTTTCTGAGTTTATAGTTTCAGCAGTGGTCACGCAGCGCACTGACCAAGAGGTGCCCACCACATGGTGTGCAGCTCCATTGCCATCCTCCCTGAGCCATGTCTTCTGCAGGGTGGAGATCATCCATGTCTCCTGCACGACTGAGTCTCAGCACTCTCCAGTCCATGGCTGTGGGTTTGAACAGTCCCCATAGAACCCAGCACGGCAACAGACAGTGGGACAGAGAGCATGAATCCACTTGTCCTTGCTGGGCACCCGCCTGCTGCATATGAGGAGCTTCAGCTTATCACAACTGTTTGTCCCTGAGGAAAGATGAGAAGAGAAGTGGCAACACATTTTCTAAGCAAATTTCTGATGGCCATAGACCATAGAATCACAGACTGGTTTGGTTTTGAAGGCACCGTTAAAGACTATCTTGTTACAATGCCGCTGCCGTGGGCAGGGACACTTTCCTCTAGACCCGGTTGCTCCAAGTGCCATTCAGTCTGACCTTGAACACTTCCAGGGTTGTAACATCCTCATGGTGCTACACTTTGTACAAGGTGTGGAACCTCTCTTCCCCATGAGGCAGGAGGACAGCACCCTGCTATTACCTGAGACACCCCCTGAGCCCCTCTGCAGCATCCCAGGCAGGGTCAGTGGGGACCCAGGGTGCAGCTGCCACTCTTGGTTACCCGTGTGGCACAGGAGCAGTGTGATCTTTTCATCACAGATGAGAAGATGATGCCGCAGGACCACACCACTTGTCCGCTTTTGCAATTTAATCAGGAGAATCAAGAAGTTCTCTGGGTTAACTGGGCTCTTTGCTCACTGAGGGCACAGGGTCCATGCGCTCCATGGAAAGCCTGATGGCACATCCAGTCCTGATTACAACTGCAAATCCCTTCAGTGCCCACCTTGGTTCTGCCCATCCTAGGCTTTAATTTTCTAGGAGGGTGACGACAGGTGGCTCCGGTTGACGTCAGTGGAATTGCGTTAACGCTGCTGAAAACCAGGCCCGTGTCGTCTGCTCCAGCAGAGCCCTCTTGGAGGGCGGCAGCGTGCGGAGCCGTTTGGCATACATTAGGGTGGGTAAGATGGATTGCTCAGCTCCTAACTAGGACAGATAGATAAGGATAATGGATGGATGGCGAAAGAGCAACCATGCTTTAGGAAGATGAGTAAATCACTTTGATTGTTCACATATAAACAGGAGATACCAGCAGGACTCGGCTTTCAGAGCAGGGTGCATCCAATGTAAGCCCTATGATTGTGTTTAAGGATCTAAAAACCATTCAAAATGGACTTTGTTAATTAAGGAAACCCCACATATAGGGCTCCTGCGACAGAGCCATTGTCGCTCAGGGCATGGCTGAGAGCTCCAGTTCCTCTGGTCCCTTGGGAATTTCCATCCTGAGATATCCCATCCCTGTGACACCTTTCCTGCGGAAGAGGAGGTGCCCAGGAAAGGGAGAGGAGCAGTGCTCTCCTGCTGAGGGAGGCTGACTGCAAGACCTGCCTTCCAGCTTCTTACATGTCTGCACCAACCACAGACCCTCAGCTATCCTGGGAGCAGGAGGGGTCTCCAAGAGGCTTTGCAGTACATGAAGGGCCCTTAGTTTCAAAGGATGCTCAGCTCTGGCATCTCCAGCATCTGGGTATGGGGTGATGGGGTGATATGGGTCAGTATGAGGGACATACCTCCAGCACATGGAGATGGGGCAGTGGGGTTTTACAGAGCCACTACCAGGGCCACTACATGTCCAGCCTGGCCTCTTCATGCTGCTGAGCACTGCATTTACAGCAGCCCACGTGCTCAGTGGGATGGCAACCACTAGGCTCTCAGGCTGTGACATGGGGACATCTTTCCCACTCACAGCAGTGGACAGTGTGTGCCTGGTTTCAGTATTTTTGGTACAGGAGTTGTGGCTGTTCCCGTGGGTGTCTGATCATGTTGAGATCCACGCTGAGCACTTGTGGAAATGCTACCGTGGCTGCAGATCAGACAGGAGGAGACCTGCAGCCTGTGCAGGGATGGGGCAAGCTCTCAGTGCCCATCCAGGGCCAGGGACAGCCCATGACCTGCTGTAAGAGGAGCACCTGGTGTGTTGTCACTGCAAGGGCTGTGCCCGCACTAAGAAGCTGGCCAGTGTCCCTGCAAATATCCTCACATGCCCTGCACTAGGTTGGGAAAACCTTTTGGTGTCCACTGACACCCCACACATCTGTGTCTTCCTTGCATGTGCCCAGGTGAATATGGCTTCATCGGGAGCTCCTCTGAGCCTCCACCCCCAAATAACTGTGCTGTAGGTCTGGTTCATGGGGCTGGGCTGCTATGGCTGCTCCCCCAGGCCAAACCACAACGGCCAGCAATTAGACTCATCTCAATTAGGCTTCGCTCACAGCACCAGCTGCCAGCTCATCCTCGGCATCCAGCTCCAGAGATGCTTCTCACCTCCCTCTGAGGGCTGAAGTAAGCCCTGAGAGACTCCAGGAGCCAACCAGTGGTGTCTATCTTTCGATCCATCATTCTCGCCATCCGTTTTATTTGCCCTTAGGAACGGGGCAAGCCACGATGATGCCTCAGCCATTCCCTCCCAGAGCAGCTGGGGTCCTGGATGCAATTCTGCTCCTCTACCAAAAGCTGGTTCAATCCCTTCCCGTCAGGCAACCTCTCTTCGTCTGCTTGTTGCCTTAATATCCCTCTGATCAATCTCAGAAGGATCCAGTAACATGGAATGGCAGATGGGGAACAGAGCATGAATATTAATTAACAACGAATTCCAAACAGAGGACTTTAATTACATTAAGAGCACAGGCTCGGAGGCAGTGACTTACTTCTTGCTGTAAAACTGTTGACAGGTCATTTGCCGCAGTGGTGTCAGTGCTCCTTAATGAATGAATATATACATTTCAAGTGCTGGTGTATGGGAGAAATAGGGTCTTGTTTCCAAAAGTGGCAACACAAGCCTGCACACGCGCGAGAGGGCTTTGCTCGTGGGGAGGCTTCTGGGAAATAATGATTAGTATAATTACGTGGTAATCATACACCCCGTTGTGGGAGCCAGGAGCTCTGCTGGTGGAGCTGGAAATCCCCAGCACGAGCCAGACCTGCTGCTTTGTCATATGTGGTCTGGTCACTGGGGGGAGACCAAGAACCGCAGCACCTTCGCCGGGGCCGGTGGGTGCCGGGTCCCCGCCGGGCTGGCGCGCCCGGCGCGGGCGATACGCCCGGACCGCGGCTCGCCTCGCTCGGGGGGCTTCCCTCCGTGCGGCCTTTCTCCAGCTCCCACGGGGCTCACGGTGGCCTCGCGGTGGGGCGCGGACACGTCTCAGCCTCCAGTGCTGGTGGTGCTTCGGCAGCCTGGCAGGGGAAATCAGTCCCGTGAGGGCAGAGGGTTAGCCGGAAAAGCCGTCTAGCCAGGATCCCCTCTCTGCCCAGGGGCAGCAGCAGGTTGGAAAAGCACATTTTCCCCAGCACGGTTTAATCCCAGGAAAAATACAGGCAATGCTGAAGACCTTCTGTACCAGCAAAAGGGTCTTTTTGTTTTAATCCCTCAAACTAGCAGGGGACAGCAATGCTGCCAAATAGCCTCTTATGGGGACAACTCTTTCTGTACTCAGGGATTTTGCTGGATGAGTTTGGTCTGAGGTTTTCTGCACAGAAAACCAGCTTGAACTAAGAGGGTCGCATAAGTGCCAGCGTGCCAATATCCCAGCAAAATGAAGTTTTAGCTTTATCTTTCTTCTCAGCTGCCTTCAGTCTGTGGAGCAGCACGTTCCTCCACAGTCCCCGGTGGCAGTGCTGGAGAGCTGTGCTCTGGCTAGGAGCAGCACGCAGGCACAGACCCCGCTGGGCAATGGGTAAGGCTCAAGGGTCTGCTGCATCCTTGGAGCTCCCCCTGCTCGGCCTAGTGCCCCCAGGCCTAGCTGGGAAGCAGTGTGGGACATGGCATGCTTCCAGACTCTCCAGGGCCCTAGAGAACACAAGGAGGGAAAGGATCACTGTGGGTGATGGTGGTGGAGCTGCAGCAATGGGCACAGTGCCGCGGGCTGCAAGAAGGAGATAATGTGGGATCTTGACCACGTGGCTGCATTGATCTGCAGGGGACTCTCCAGCAGCAGATTCAGGAGCTGGAGGCTTGCACAGGAAGGACATGGCACGAACAGCCTCTCCTCTTCATCTTTACCGGGGAAGACCTCACCCGGTAGGTTTGCATCCAGAGCAATAGATTACTGGTTTTGCTGGCTCTCCCCAGACTGGGATTCCTGCTCTTTTCCTGTGCTCCTTGCCAGCACAGTGAGGCTGGCAGAAGCTGGAAGTGCTGCTGGCCAGCTCTGCCAGTGGCATGAAAGGAAGATCAGAGATGGCTTTGAGTAACCCTCCTCAACCAGGGATCGCTCATGCATTTACTGCTCCAAAAGAAGCCGTAGAAATCGTCGAGGGAAAAACCTGACATAGGGATAAAGATAAAACTGATAATTAGCTCTGACTAAGCTGAGATGAAGACTATGAGAGCAGGCTACAAAAATGCCATGGGTTTTAGCACTGAGAAAGGTTCTGATTTGGAAGGAGTGGTCCTTGCCAGCATGATCTTGTCCTGACCAAGGCTTTCACACCCATGCTTTGCCCTCTTCTTGCTCAACAGCTGTGGTGAGCACTCTGGATTGAGAAGGTTTTGAGGTGGCACTGGGGTTAAGGTTGGGTAAAAAATGCCAGAAACATCTCAGGAGCAAAGCACCAAACATCCTTAGAAGGTGTCTGTGTGCTGGAGGTGGGCTACAGAGGTGGACCATCATCACAACACCATTGATAGAGACACTGAAGGGCTCAGGAGCACAAAACCAAAGATTCAAGGGCTTCAGCTAATTGGCACAGGAGACACAAGGTGGCAGGACACATCCCAGTGCAAGTCCTACGGGAAATGGAGGTACCCACTCTGGTTGGAAAGGCTGGAGGGAGCCAATGCTCTTGGTGCCTCCAGCTCCTGCTTCATGCATGGACTCACAGGTACCAGGATGCCACTGGTATGTGGCATTTTTACTGGGAGTGCACACCTGGGGCTGCTGCCACTTCCTATAATGCAGGTGCAAAACCACGCTGTGGGCAACATCCAACAACCAAACTAAAAAGCAACTGAAATCTTGCTGGATAGCAGGTGGTGCCAGAGTTAATCTCTTGGTCTTTTTCCTGGTCTGGTGAAAACCAGGAGGTGTCATATCCCCAGCCTGGGATAACCACCTTTTTGTCTTGCTTGAAAAGAATGTGTGTGTGTATGTGCTCATCCTTTCTTCCACATTTTAACCAGGGTTCCAACCTGCTCCAAGGTGGGACATGAATGACAGCAGGTCCACAGCACAGTCGTGAGCTGGAGGCTGTGAGCTTCCTTGGCAGCTGGCACGTGGCTCCATCCCCCTCTCTCCTCTGTCTGTGGTTTTTCTGGAAAGTCTATTTTTATTTGTCTCTTCTGAAAATGAGTGGGGAGGGCAGAGGTGTTTCCTTGTTGTGATGAACTTGTCCAAACCCCAAATACTTAAAACCCTGCTGGCCAGCTTTTAAGAGCTGAGTCCAACTCTTTCATACTTCTTTTTATTGCTCACTGCCAAATGACAAAGCAGGTTCTCTGCAAGATAGAGGATGTTCCAATAACAGTGAGTTTTGGATCAACAATAAGGTGGCACCTCTAATTCACAGTACCAAAAATCCTGCTTTACCTTGAGGACAGGGACAGCAAAGTTAAATGCAGCCCCTTTGCCTCCACCCCAGCCGCTGTGCTCGTTTACTTCTGCTCCTTTTCTTCTTGCTGCAGCTGTTCCCTGGCTGCGGTCAGATGAGAGATCTTAAAATGAGAATTCTGAGGAACCACTGAGCTTTGCATCTGCGCTGGGGTGGCACAAGCCATTTCTCTCTTCCCTCGTCCTTCAGATACAAGTGCCAGATTAAGTGTTCACTTCATGTCTTATCGCCTGGCTCTAGCAAATGGCTTTTCTGTCCGGGCAACACATGGGAAGTGTCTAAAAGTGCAGGAGCAGGGTGAAGGGTATTGGGAGATGGTGGAACTTTGTGCAGGTAATTGCTCTGACCCTCCTGCAAGGGAAGTCGTGCTCAATTAAGGAAGTGATGCTGTCCTGTGAGCAGCATTTCCAACAAGGATTAACAAGCAGATGTCGGTGTGGGCATATGGATGATGAAAATGCAGCAGGATTGTGTCATCATTCCACCTGGCCACCAGAGCTGCCATGAGTGTAGTAGTGCTCTCCTGGAGCTCCTGCCAGCAGACCTGGCTCTGCTGGGGTGGGATTTTGAAAGTCTGAGCCCGTCCCTGCTGTGTTTGAACCAACAGGCTCCTCCCTCGGGTGCCTGCACAGCTCCTCTGGGATCCTGCCTCTGCTGCAGGCACAGGAGCTGCATGGCATCCCTTGGCAAATGCGTCCCACTGAGCTGAGATACAGAGTTGTGCTTGGACTGTCCTGACT
Organism: Callaeas wilsoni; assembly: GCA_013398955.1. Taxonomy (NCBI): domain Eukaryota; kingdom Metazoa; phylum Chordata; class Aves; order Passeriformes; family Callaeidae; genus Callaeas; species Callaeas wilsoni. The sequence goes on from VWPU01008762.1 coordinate 24,160, forward strand.
TAAAGGGGCTGAAACTCCCCAATGACAGTAGCAGAATGAAAGTGAGAAGCTGATTCCATTTCCCTCGTGCTTTTTCATGTATGCTTTTCCTCATTGGCTGCTAGAAGAACTACATTACGTAAAGGCGGATAAGTCCCTGCCTTTTGTCAGCAGTTGGAATAATTTTCAATATCTGAGGCACCCTGTCTGGCAAAGGTCATGCCCTGTTCTCTAGCAGGTCTTAATTTAGCACCTGCAAGTTCTTGGTGAAGTGTAAAGCTTCAGGATGCAGGAAGGTCCTTGGCGGCTGTTGTGTAGGGAATGTCTTCCTATGTAGAGATGCCAGTGAGCTGCTGAACGTCTTCACCATCCTCACCTCGCAACTGGAAGTAAATGGTTTTTACTGGAAGCTTGCAAGAGCCATCCAAAGCACAGCTCTGCTGCAGCTCAGGGCTCCAGCATGACGTCCACGGCTGCTCCAAAATAGCTGCATCTGACGGTGGTGCAGCAAACCGGCTTCCAAGCACCTTAGCTGATGCCCCAACGACTGCCTGGCTGGCTGGCTTCCTCCATGGACCCCCTGCATTCCTGCTACCCTGGGCAATCTACGGGCTGCACAGCTCGGAGCACAGGGGAGGAGGCAGGTGTGAGGATGATGCAGCATTCATATCCTTTGCTGTTATTTCAATTGATTCCTTGGCTCCATTGCCAAAGGAGTTGAGGTCGGGTACGTGGCTTGTTAAAGTCTTGAGGCAGGTACAGCTGAATTCAGCAGAGAAATCGTTGTCACCAAACTCATGAGACTGAACAGCACAGGGAAACCTTACTGGGTGTTGCAGGGGGAGGGGAACCCAGCCTCGCAGGCCATGGAGAATCCAGGGAACTGCCTGTGGGAGGTCTCTGTGATTGTCTCTCATCCCTTACAAGATGTGCCCATCTGCAAGGCACAAACACACTGGGGACAGGACTTTTGACAAGGGCGTGTAGTGATAGCACAAGGAGAGATGACTTTTAAGTGAAAGAGAGTAGGTTTGGATTAGATATTAGTAAGAAATTCTTCCCTGTGAGGGTGCTGAGGCCCTGGCACAGGTTGCCCAGAGAAGCTGTGGCTGCCCCATCTCTGGAAGTGTCCAAAGCCAGGTTGGACAGGGCTTGGAGCAACCTGGGATGGTGGAAGGTGTCCCTGCCCATGGCAAGAGGATGGAACTAAATGGTCTTTACAGTCCCTTGTAACCCAAACCACTCTGCAATGCTTTGATTCTATGGCTCTGGAGCTTTTGCTGCTGGATTTTCGGTGTGCGACTGTGGACTCCTACCGGCACTGGCACCAGACGGCGGCTGCACACCAGGGCTTATCTCCAGACCTACCAGAAGCAGGAAACTCAGCAAGTTCCCAAACAAACCTCTGGTGCGGGAGGCCAGCGTCTCTGACCTCCGGGGGTCCTGAGTGTTTGAACAGGCTCCTAATCTGCTTGGGAAAAGCAGGAGAACTGGGGAGGGAGAGGAGGGAGGGCTGGGGCTGTGCCCTGAGCGGGGTCGGCTGTCGCTCGTGGCTTTGATTGCTGAGGCTTGCTGTCTCAGGCTTGCGGGATTTGGCTGCCTGGCCGTGAACAAAAAAGCTGGATTCTCCCAGAGCCTTTATTCCCATGTCAAGATCACTGGTGGTTTCCCGAGGAGGAGTGAAGGGAGAGGGAAGGCTTTTGTTGATGGTTTTTGACAGGCGTGAGGAAAAGCAAGGCTCAGCCTCTGCTCCAGCTAAAATCCTAGAATCATAGAATAGTTTGGCTTTGGAAGGGTCCTTTAAAGGTCATCTTGTCCGTTCTCCCTATAGTGCACCCCATAGCTGCTCCTCACCTTCCCCCAGCGTGGGCTGACCCAGCCCTGGGTACCTCACTCCTGTCTTGGGACCATCCCAGAGCCCTCGGTCTGCATCTCACTTTGATGGGGCTCCCCCCTTCCCCTTCCTCCTTCCAGAGGCTCCTGGGCCCCTGCTCCTTCCCATCATCGGCAGCCTGTCTTATCCAATCCCTACCCCAAATAACCCTGACTGCAGAGACTGGCAGCCCAGAGGGTCCAAAGAGCAGGGACATGCCAGGAAGGAGTGGGGAAGGGTTGAGGAATAACCTGCCAAACTGACCCTCTGACACCACTCTGCCCTCTTCCTTCCTCCCACCCAGCATCCTTATACTTGCTCATGAACATCATCAGCAGATTTGAACTGCAGTGGGACCCTGCCTGGGAGGAGCATCTCCATGGAAGATCCCAGGGCTGTTGCATTCCTTAGCCAAGATGGCCTGGCTCTGAGCTGGGATCTCTAACAGGTGCCCACTCGGCTTCCCTGAGAGACAGAAAACATGGAGGGCACATTGCCGCTAGTCTGTCACCCTGAAATCCCTGCCTTATCCACAGGACCAGCCTTCTCTTCACAAGTTCACAGGCAGCAAAATAATCTCAGTGGTCAGTTAATTGGGTTTTTTGTTTTGGTGGTTTTTTGGTTTCTTTTTTTTTTTTTTTTTGGTTTGGTTTGGTTTGGGTTTTTTTTTGGAAAGGAAAGAAAAATTATCCAAATGACAGGGATTTACTCTGTAGCCCACAGAGGTGCTGGGATGGGAACAGCATCCCAGCATGTCTGTTCCCCAGATGCTGAGCCAGCCCAGTGAGGTGCCCCCATTGTCCTGCTGTCCTCATCCCCAGCAGCCCCACCTTGGCAGGGATTGCCAGGGGAACCTGCCTGGGTGGGGAGTGCTCAGGAGCCAACACGGGATAATGATTCACACGCTCAGCTTCCTGCTCCGGTGGTTCCTAAATCTGGACAGACTCAAGCTTGGACAGGCAGAGCAGGGCAAGACAGGGGCTTGGCAGGGCAGGGAGCCTTCCTCTGCTGTCGCCCATCTTCCCCCCAGGAAGTGGGCTCCTTGGTGGGCTTTGCAGCTCCTGCTGCATCCCAGCCCTGCTGACAGCAGAGCTATTTGTTTGTGGGTGTCATTCTGTCAAGGGAGCTTAGCCCAGGCCAGAGCCTATATATAGAGTCCCTGCCTGGGTGCACTTCTGGAGGGTTTTATTGCTTTGATGCTGGATTCATCCCAGCTAGGCCGTCCCTGAGGAGGCAGCGCTGCCGAACCTCTTGGGTGGCAGCGTATGTTGCTGAGGGTCTTGCTTCTTTGGAGTACCTGGGGAAGAATGTTGTGTGGCAAGATGATAAACAGCCTCTTAGTAAAGTCACCACCATTCAAAATTAGCCCTCCCGTGGGATCCTGTCTTATCAGGCCCTGGTAGACAGAGCTATCAGGAGCCTGGTTCATTCCTGAATGAATACACACTGTAAGCAGCGCTTGCTGGCGTTGGCCCCAGGACAACACTTGCTGGGCCACCTCACCAGTGCCAAGCCCTGAGCTGGGCTGTCTCCATGCCCCCACCGTGCCCAGTGGATGGGCACTGGGTCAGTCGGTGCAGGCAGGAGAGCTGCAGATCTTTTCTCAGCACCTCCCCACAAGCAATGGGTGTTGGTGTTGTGCTTGGATGTGGTTCACGCCTCAAATGTCCTTGGGTGTTGCTCGAACAACTTTGCATGAGCCATCCTTGCTCTGCCTGGCCTTGTTCGCTCCCTTGTGTCCTCCCTTCCTCTTCACACACCGCCAGCCCAGCCTTGCCATGCCCTCACCTCTCTGTGTGCTCACACCCACCTGCTTCCTTCCCGGGCAGCTGGAGATGCACTGTGCTCACCCCTACTAACCCTCAACTTTTTCCAGCACTGTATTTTTCTCTCTCCCCCCGACTAAAAGCACCAGTCCCCCACCCTTATTCCCATCACCCTCCCACCTTGAGAGGACAAAAAACCCGCCCAACCCCAACCTCACACAGCCAGCTCCTGCCGTTTATTCTTAAATCCCTTCCCTCCTGCCTTGCTGGTTTGAAAGCCTGTACCCTGGAATGGGCCTCCCAGCTTTCGCTGGCAACCCTGCTTCAGACTGACCGCCACAGATAGTGTTTGGGAGTGAAAAAAAAATATATATAAAATAATAATAATGAAAAGGAAGAACAAAAAAACTTCTCATCTCGCTGAATCTCCTGACTGAAGTTTTTCTAGTCTCTCATGCCATGTGCTGGTGTGAGTGAGTCTTGGGAACCAAGGGGAAACTTTGGGGGTTTGTTTTCTCACCTGTATGCTTTGAGAAACCCTCCCCAGCAGCGCTGGTGCTGTACCCTCTGGCAGAGCGTGAATGAGATGCTTCTCACACTGCTGCCCACTCTCTTGGTGTATTCATAGCAGGTTTTTTGGCTTCTGGATGTGGTTTGCTCAGATAAGGCACATCCACCCCACCTTTCTGCACGTGTCATTGTTTGGGAAAGGAAAAAAATAACAAAAGAGAGAAAAAGCAGAAAAATCTCTTGCCGAGGAGGGACCATGAGTCCAAGACAACCTCTCCTCTCGCCTGGGGCAGGGCTGAGGGAGGGTAACCCCTCCTTTCAGCTTCTTTTCCTCCCCTCTAGGTGATGGAGATGGAGGGTGGAGGCGAGGTGGGAGCTACAACAGGAGAAAACACGGGCAGGGAGAGGGCAGGTGCTGTCCCAAAACCCCGAGGGCGGGAAGGGGGTGCGGAGGGGACCCAGCGCCCGGAGGGTTGTGTCTCCTCCGCATCCCCTCCCCGCCAGCATCCTGGGCAGCGCCCGGGAGGGCGGAGGGAAGGGAGGGCGATGCTCCGCTCGGGGTTTATTAGATTGGACATAATCATCTTTAAATAAGGGCAGCCCCCCCTCCACACCCCTCCTTGAGGTGGGGGGGGGGAGCGGAGCGCCTCGGGGCTTTCTAGATAAGGGCGACTAACGCATCCCCCGCTCCCGCAGGCAGAGCCGGGCAGCGCCGAGAGCCGCGCAGGGTCCGCCGTGCCCCGGGAACCCCGGCTGCAGGCAGAAGGGGGGTCCCCGCCGCGGTGCTCTCGCCTTCCTTCTCCTCCTCTTCCTCCTCCTCCTCCTCCCGCAGGAGCAGAAGGGAGGAGAGCGGTGCCGGGGAAAAGTTGGGGGCAGCGGCTGCGGCGGGGGGCGGGGGACTGTACCCCGGCGCTGCCGCCCGCCGCCCCCCGAACACCCCATTTCCCCCGGGGCCACTCGCCCCCCACCTCCCAGCCCCCCAAACTTCGTTCCCAAGGAGGATGCTGCGCGGCGGAGCCCCCCTGGCCGCGCTGCTGCTGGCGGCGCTCAGCCTGGCCCGCGGGGATCCCCCGCCGGTCTCGGGGTGCGGGATGGAGGCTCCGAGCCGCCGCGCCGCCCCCTCTCATCACCCCTACGGGCTGTACCCGCAGGGTCCCGCCGCGCACGGGGCGCTCGGAGCTGCATCCCCGCGGGGCCGGAGACCGCGGGGAGCCAGGGGAGGAGGAGAAGAGCCGGGGGGCGAGGCGGACGGCCGGGGCCGGAGCCGGGGGGAGAGGCGGCGGGGCCGGGAGCCGCAGGTGCCGGACCCTCCCCGGGAGCGGCCGCTGCCCGCCCTGTACTTCTCGGGCGGCCGGGAGCAGCTGGCGGCGCGGGCGGAGGCGCTGCCCGCAGTCCCGCGGGAGGAGTTCACCCTGGAGCTGTGGGTGAAGGCGGAGGGCGGACAGAACAACCCGGCCATCATCGCAGGTAAACCCCGGCAGGGAGGGATGGGGACCCGACACCCCCCGACCCTCCTCAAGCATCCGCACGGGGAACTCCCTGACTTCCCCGCACTGGCAGGTGACACCCCGCGCCCACACCCGTGTTCTCAGCACCGCGGGCGTGGAATATTCCTCCTTCCCTTGAGACCAAACCCTAAACCATCCCCTCCCCTCTGTTCCCACCCGCCCCG
>VWPU01008763.1:0-19988 GCA_013398955.1 Callaeas wilsoni
CGCCCTGCCCGGCTCCCCCCGCAGGGACCGCGCCGGGTGCGGGGCCGGCCCGGCCGCACCGGGGGCTCGGAGCGGGCTCGGAGCTGCCCCGGGTCCTGCCCGCCGCCGTGCCGGCCTCTGCCCCGAGCGTGGGCGTTTTCCCGTCACTGGCAGGAGGCTGGACGCGCGGTTTGCCTCTGTTCTCCTAAAATCCCTGTTGGATCCTATACCCGGGGCGCAGCGTCTTTTTTAGGTAGAAATTGCTGACGGAAATGGTGATTGGATACTGGAGCGGGCAGGGAGGTGATGGTGGAGTCATCATCCCTGGGGGTGTGCCGGGAAGGGCCGGTGGAGCGCAGTGCCCTGCTCTGGGTGACACGGGGGATGTTCGGTCACGGGCTGGACTCGATGGTCCCAGAGGTCCTTGCCTGTGGTTCTGTGATCTCTGGTGGGTGTTTGTCAGTAATGCAGTGAGGGTTTTTCTCTGAGGTTGCTGTTCTCCCTCTCCGCCCAGAGAGCCCTGCTGTGTTCCATCGGAACGTGCCCGGCCCCGAGCAGCCCGTGCCCCGTGCTCGGGTGATGAGCGTGACCCGAATTGCAGCAGACGTGCTGGAAGGGATGCGCTGACAGGAGAGCAGAGACATTCCCGGAGCCAGACCTCCACCAAGTGACTCCCACCAGCACATCCCTCTCCTTCCCGGGAGGAGGAGAGCTGTGCTCTCCCACCCACAGCCCAGCCTGCGCCGGGAGTGACTCAGGGCTTCTCTGCTCCCTCTGCCACTCTCCTGACTTGCTCACAAGTGCAGGGGTGGAGGGCACTTTTGGATGCCTGTGGCATTTGTTGCCTGAGAGTTGTTAAATACAAGAAGCTGCTGTAGAAGAGTTCCTTGGATACTTCAGAAAATTTTTTTTCTTCTTTTTTTTTTTTCCAACCCTCCTCCCAAGAAAAAAATTCCTAGACACTGCGGAGAGCTGGTGGGGCCTTTCCGAGGTCAGTGTTTTGTTAGAGATATCAGTAAGAGGAAGAAGCTGTCCCAAGGCAGAAGAGAGACTAGGAGGCTTTTATGTATTTTGGAAGGGGCTACCCAGGGAGGTGGTGGAGTCCTCATCCCTGGAGGTGTTCAGGAAACTCTTGGACATGGCACTCGGTGCTCTGGTCTGGTTGACGAGGTGGTGATTAGTCAGAGGTTGGACTTGATGATCTCAGAGGTCTTTTCCAACCTGCATGATTCTGTGCTTCTGTATTTATTTATTTAAATGTCAGTTTGATGTGTTTGCAGTGTGACTGCACAGACAGGCTGGTTGATGGTGCCAGTTAACTGTGGCTGCACAGGATGTGGCAGGGGTGGGTCTGTAGTGTGGATCTGGGATTAATAGTGTTAGGTCTGCCCTGGAAGAGATCCCCTGTCCTGTTTTCTGTCTGGGCTCTTCATTTCTGTATTGTTGTATGTGTGGAGGCAGAGCCCAGGGGAGAAGATTTAATCCCACATGTGACTGGGAGTCCCAGAAGTGAAGGAAGAGTGCAGAGGCAAAGTGTTTGACTCACCTTCCTTCCTCTTCAGGGGAAATCCCTCTTTTTTTTTTCCCTCTTTAGAGCTTGCAGATACGTAAGATGATTCCTCATTTGGTGGAGAAGGACAGAGAAGAGAAAGGAAAATAAGAAAGTGGAGAGAAAGCACGAGACTGATGATGTCTGTGACCTTGGTGTCACAAGGAATCTTGTCTCTGGAGACGCTGCTGGCAGCAGACTGCCAAGAAGTACAGCAACAAAGTACAGTTTATGCCCTCAGTCCATTGCAGTTGGTTTTTTGAGGTGCCAGGAAAGTCAGACTGCGGAAAGGAAATGGTATTTTTGCAGCCCTTGATGTTTATGACACCACAAACATAATCAAGATAAGCTGGGGAGTGTGTTCAGCAAACTGCCTGCACTGCTGTGCTGCCCTGACCCCTGGGCAAAGCCAGCCAGACCCATCAGAGCAGATTTTTCATGATGTGGTTGTGTCCCTCGAGGGCTCTTCTGTCCCCAAAGCACAGTGGGAGGTTGTGCTGGTTCCTTCTCCCGATCAACATAGAGTCTGAGGGGTTATTTTTACTGTTCCTGTTGTTAAGTGCTCGCTGCAGAGCCCCTTTCTGCTGGGGGCTGGTCTGTAATGCCATTTTGGGGAGTATTTTTCAAATCCATTTTACTCCCCCTGGCACTGGTAGAACTTCAGAGATGTAAAAGCAACAGAAGTCAGTCCTTTTGGCAGAAAGCCATGCTGAGTGCTTTTCCCTTGGAATTCCTTGGTCGTTCTGTGGTGTCCAGAAGGATCTCACCCTCTGACCAGCACCTTCCAGGTGAATTGCTGGGGTGAAAATCCATGCTGAGTGCTTTTCCCTTGGAATTCCTTGGTCGTTCTGTGGTGTCCAGAAGGATCTCACCCTCTGACCAGCACCTTCCAGGTGAATTGCTGGGGTGAAAATCCATGCTGAGTGCTTTTCCCTTGGAATTCCTTGGTCGTTCTGTGGTGTCCAGAAGGATCTCACCCTCTGACCAGCACCTTCCAGGTGAATTGCTGGGGTGACAGGGAGGCCCAGGGGACCTGGAGCTGTCACTGGTGCAGGCTCCGTGCTGTGTGTGTCACAGCCTCTCAGTTGAATTCATTCCTGCTGGGTGGCACGCCCTGGGATTCCTCCAGGTTCCAAGAGCAGCCAGGCAGAGCTGGAGAAGGTGGAGCCAGGTGGGTGATCTCCAGAGGGGTTCAGCCCCATGGCAGCCCGTGCCAGCTGCCAGCCTGGCGCGGGTCAGGGTCAGAGCTCCTGGTGCCCCTCACACCTCCCCAGCCTGCCTGGGAGGGAGCAGAGGCTGAGCCAGGGACAGGCGTATCCTTTCCACAGCCTGAATTTCCTTCTCTGTTTGCTGTTTGCTCTGCTCTGTGTGGGTTCATCCCCCTGGAATTCCTGGGTACGGAGCCGGGAGCAGATTGTCCCCGTGCTCAGCCGGGTTGGTCTGGGACAGGCACAGGTAAAGGGGCCTGTCCTTCACCTCTGCAGGTACTGCACCTGCATCAGGAGCAGCAGCTCTTCAGCTGTCCTTTTTTAGTCACTTCAGTGGGGTTATTTGGGGAGGAACAGAGGTCAAGTGTCTGAAACTTCCCATGTTTGTGAAAGTGATAAACGTTTTTTAATACAAAATTCTGATACTTTTGGTAGTCGTAGCTTGATTTCTGAGAAAAGACTTTTTGCATCAGTGCATTTCTTCTGGTTTCAAGGCTTCCGACCCAGTGCTGGCTCACTCTTCAAGGGTTTTTCTGTGACTGGATATCAAATATTCACCAGACAGATGAGTCTTGGCCATGTGGTGTAGAGCAGACATGTTATATTTGATTAATGAGGCTGTTGAGATAACAAGGCTTTGCTGTGGGGTGGTGCTTGGTTTATCTTAAAGGCTTTTCTGAATTTGGCACCGAGTTCCTGCAGGTAGGAATTGGTTATCTCCTGCTTCCTGTGCTGCCCAAATTGGAAGTGCAGGATTTATTATTGCAGCAGGGCAAGGAGCGTTGTGCTGACGCTGTGCTCGGTGACTTTCTTCTCTTCCTGAAAGCTCCCGTGCTGCTGTTGTAAGAGAGAAGGAGGCATTTGTTGTGGTTCACTCGAGAACATTCAGCTCAAAAATAGAACTGCAGGAGAAGGTTCCCTTCCCAGAGGTTCAGTTTCATCCCTGCGATGGATGCAGGCACACGTCCAAACGCGTATGGAAATCCGCCGGCTCCTATTTCAGGATGAGCAAAACAAGCCCAAATTGATTGGTGAAATCTCATCCATGGCTTTTGCTTGTTTGTTTTCCATCTTCTAATAAGACAATGCACATTTGCTTTGAGTTTTGGCTGAAGTGCTCGGGTTACCTTGCTTTGAGTCTTGATCGGGTTTGCAGGGAAAAATCAAGAGCTTCAGGAGTTCGGGGTTACCTGTTGGTCCTCATGGTTCGAGAAGGTGAAGGATGGTAGAAACAAGATTTCTTCTGCTTTTGTGCCTGTGAATCAGCAGAAAGGGGAAGAGGAAGAAGAGCTGGCTGGGGACAGTCCTTCCTGCTCTGCGTGGCAGCTCTGGATGGTGCCGGCACTCGGAGGGCAGACTGCGGCTGCCAGCGGGCTCTTGGAAGTCTTGTGATAGCCAGAGTGGGTTGTTATCTCGAGAACTGAAGGCCACATGTGAGCTTGGCAGAGCTTCTTGATCAAGTCCTATTTGAGCTGGTTGCTTGTTTAATTCCAAAGGTCAGTGGACACTTGCGGTGCCTTGAGCGGAGGGGGGAGCAGCCAAGCGTAGCTGGGGGAGCTCAGCCCCGTGGTTGGTCCTGTTTGAGTGGCCTAGCTTTGCTTCTGCTTAAATTTTCATGTTTGGTGTCTGAAAATACTGGGCAAATGGGGTTGGGAGGAAGAAAGCAGAAAAACATGCAGAAAAACGACCTGTTTGTAAAGATGAAATAATATTCATTCTCTTTATATGGCAGTATTTATGAGCTGGTTTTAAATGGGAGAGTGTGAGGCAATTAAAATCAGGAGGAATGCTTTATGCAGCCACTTGAGATGCTGCAGGTACATCCAGGGGGAATTGCAGCGTGTGAGCAGCGCTCAAAGTCAGCCCTGCTTGAGCTCTGAGCGGCTTTGAGGGCAGGGAGGGGTGGATGCCCGACTGTGGGAAGGGGTGGGTCTGAACTGAGACATCGTGTTCGATTTTGAGCTCAGTGTTTTGGTCTTAGATTTCATCCCAACCTTCGCTGCAGTCTCCCGGCACATGGAGAGCCCGGGAAGCTTTTTTAAGGTACTGTGTTACACTTCAAGCTGTGTTTGTGTTTTCGTGGCTTAGCTGGAAGGTGGCTTCAGAGAGATTGGGGTTGGCCTTGCATGCAAGATTCTTTAAATTACTTGGAAAATACTGTCTGCATGTTCGTTTGGGTACTGCTGGTGCATTCTTGAACCTTTGGCTCTTGTGATATCCGGAGGATATTGCTCCACTCGTTTTAAGGATGCTTTTGAGGTGGCAAAACAGATTTGTCCTGTCGAAGCCCCTCTGGATTTAGGCAAGTTCTCAGCCTCCACACTGTGTTTTTTTAGAGTCATTGCAGCGTGGAAAAGTTCTTCCCTTTTCACAGTGGAGGGTTGCTCTGTCCTGCTGACTTTGTCGGGGGGGCTTGAAAGGAGCCCCGGTGTTTTGAACGTAGCTCTTGTCTGGGAGCAGCTTCGGAGCTGGAGTTGTGCCCACGGAGCTGTGTTTTCCCAGGGCACTGTGTGAATGCTAAGCTGTGCTGGAATGAATTCGAGTGGGCAGCAGCATAAGCCTGCTCTCATTTTCCCTGGAAGACGCTGCTGCATTGTCTTGTCTGCTCCCTGAAAGCCTCAGTGTTGTTTGTCAAAGGCTGGATTCTGCAAGTGCCACGTATGCAAAGAAGCCCTGAATAGGAAGGACTGGCTGTGCTGGTTCTCAGCTCCTGACAGAATTCCTGGGGCCAGGACAACAGGCAGCAGGCTGAGGCAGAGCAGTTTTTGTTAAACTCTTGGTATTCCGTGGGCATCCGCTCCCACACGTGAGATGTGTGGAATTGTCTGGTTCTGTTAAATTGTCTGCTTATGTTCTGATAACTCCTGGGATTTGCTCTCTGCTTGCACAATCCATGTTTCTGTGCCATCGTTCTGAGAGAACGGGCAAAGGGTGACAGAGTGAAGGATTTTCCTGTGGCCACGTGTGTGCTGGGAGCAGGTTTGGAAGCTGTCGGCATCTCCGAGCTGCCAGGCTGATATTTGGCCATGAACCACCGTGTTTGCGGAGGGTCTGTGTGCTCCTACCCCTTTCTCCTGCCCCTCCTGCACACAAGGGAATACAAGTGGCAGAAAGCAGGATGTGGATGCTGGAGCTCAGCAGTGCACGCTGGCCTTGGCATCTGGAGCAGGGCTTTGTGCAGAGCGGTCAGCAGATCCCAAATCCCTGCTGCTAGCATGAGGGATGGTGGGAGATGTGGAGCAGGGGCAATCATGACCTACCACCCGCTTCACCAAGGCAGGATGAGAGAGCTGGAGGAGGCCTGGGCTGGGATGGAAGGATTCCTGCCCAGGGCCCGAGCCAGCGCTGGGCTGAATCTCCTCCCCCCGGTGTCTGAAAGGAAAACTCTTCGGACAAGGAGTGGGGGGCAAACACAGCTCCTTTCCCTGGGAGCCCCAGGCAGCCCTTCCTGTTCCTGCACAGGCCGCTGTGCTCGCAGGGATCCCGTGGATGCTGATTTCCAAGGGTGTGCCCCGTGTGAGCAGACAGGAAGGAGTCTTGTGCCTTATCTCAGCTACTTCTAGGAAATGATGTCAGACGCCTCCTTGCACAAGATTTTTCTAACCACATCCTGAATTCTGCTGACAGCTGGCTTTGCTGCTCACCTTTAGAGCTCAGCTCGTCTGGAGCTGTGGGAGCCGAGCCTGTGTTGTGCTTTGTCTCATTTATTCTGGCATGAACGTGCTCCCTGCTGGTCTGAGCCTCCCCGAGTGTGCCTGTTTAGAGCCATACAGGGAAAGGCTGAAGGGATTTATGGAAGGGTTGGATCAGGGCTGGACAAGTGCCGTGGGCAGCACGCAGCAGTGCCTTGTCCTGGCAGTGGGAATCACTGTCCAGGAGCTGCTGGACACACCTGAGCTTTGTCAGGTGTCTGCTCCCCTCCGTGCTCCCACCGTGGAACTGCAGCACTTTGGGCAGCAACACTGGGCTCCACATCCACAGGCTTCTGCACAGGACTTGGGATTCGTCCCTGTGGAGTGACTGAGCTGCCTTGGTAACAGCTGATGCAAGTGCTCCCAAAGAAATCCCTGTCTGGAGTGTGTGATGGGAATGGCTCCACAGGTACTTTGCATTTTCTCAGAGCAGGGAAGTGCAGGAAGGAAACACCCTCCGATCTCCTGGGCAGTGTGAAGACCCGAGCCATGACATGTTTGCTTCTGCAATAAAGCTGTGAGTTAAATAAACAGTGTGAGATTTGAGGTGTTTTCGAGGTGCTTGGCACCCTCTGGATAAGGTACCCTCTGGCACAAGCTGGCTTGTGGCAGCTGCAGTCTCAGCTGGAGAACCAACGTGCCAGTTCTGCCTCGCTGTGTTTGGCCTGGCTGCCCTCTGACGAAAGCACGGGATTGTTCTGGCCCACTTTTAGGTGTCAGAAATGTGGGTCACTGAGATACAGAACACATTAGTGTGACAGTTTTAGCCTGAAGGGACAGAGTTGGCTGAGAAGTGATGCCTGTTAGAGTGTGAAAGTCAGGTCTTGTAGGTCAGCTCTTCTGATCAATGGGCTTGGTGCAGGCGTTGCCCACAGCCTCTGCTTGGGGCACAGAGGAGGTTGGGTTCACCCCGTTCTTTTTCCAGGTGGTAGGGACAGAATTTGAGGCTTGGCTTTTTGAGGAGGAGAAAAAGGTGCCTTAAAGAGCTGTGGAGGGCTCAGCAGTGGTGCATCTCCTGGCTGGGGTGTGAGCATTCTCCTGGTCCTGCTGGGCATTTTACCTCCCTCATCGCCTCTGAGACCCGGTGTGTGCTGAGGCCTCCAGTGCCTCGTGTCCCCCGGACCATTGCTGCTCCCTCCTGAGCAGTGTGTAAAAAGCCCACGTTGAGTTGTGTTTCTTGTGGAGGTCCAAGAAAGGAGGATCCTCCTGGAGAGGGGATCAGCACTGTCTTGGTGTGGGAAGCTTCTCCTCTGAACACCTCCAGGCTGGGAACACTCCTCGATGACACGACCGTGTCGTTTTCTGGGAGAGGCTTTTGTGTGCCTGCCTGTGGCAGCAGAGCTATGTGGATAATTCCTGTTACCTGCATGTGACGCAAGCAGCAATTAGCCAGGACTTGCTGCAGGAGGAGTAAGTTGAATTTTGTTCTCGACACAGAGCTGTTTGTAGTTACCTTGCTGGAGTGTTCATCCTCCTTCAGTGCTCGCCTTTGCAGCTCTAAAAGCAGCTGCAGTGCAGTCACTGTGTGGTGGTAGGAGGCAAAATATCTTCAGGAACATCTAAAGAACTAAAGTGGAAACTGATAGCTGTAAATTTGGGTGTATTTCCAACTGTGGGCCTAAGCGGGCTTGTGGCACCAACTGGAGTTTTGGTGGCAGGTACAAAATACAGCCAAAAACTTCTGGTCTTGTTTCAGGCTGCTCCACGAGCACTTCCAGAGGCTGGGTAAAATCCCGTGGCTCGTTGGGGCAGGTCTGTGTGCTCGATGAGCCCTGGGAGGGACTGTTGGCATCCTGGGCGTGGGTGCCAGGTCCTGGTGCCCAGGATTCAGCAGAGGTGTGGGGGTGGTCTGCCTGTGTTGATCCTGAGTGTATTCTGTGTTTGTGCCCTGCAGGTCGTGTTGATCATGGACAGTGAAGAAATCCCTACTTTTTCGAGTCCAAAAGAGGAAACTGCGTATTGGAAAGAGCTTTCCTTGAAGTACAAACAAAGGTATCGTGGATTTGCAAGCTGAATTTGGTTCTTAATGACCAGAACACTTTTTAATCTGTTCCTCTGCAAGGCCACACCAAGATGCTTATTAGATACTTTAGAAAGAGCCTGTGAGAAGAGAACTCTCTGTAAAAGATTTCCAGCTTTAAAATTTCCACCTCTGTGGGAGCTGAGTGTTTCTTGCCCAGTGTCACCATGCCAGGAACTGCAGGCTATGTTTTGAGCATGTTTGAGCAAGAGCAGAGCCTTTTTATGATCATGTGCACCTTTGTGTAATTAAAGTGCTGCCTTAAGTGGTATCTTGATGTTTTATCATAGGAAGGCGCCTTTGGGCTTGCCTTCTATCATTGCTGTTCCCTCAAGCTTCTCGTAGTGGAATTATTGGTATGAAAAGTGGCTGATTTGGTGTCTGCTGCATTTTATTCAAGTGTTTTGTAGCTCCTGGTCCTGCCTGTACCAGTGGTTTGCATCTCTTCGGGGGCACAGGGCATTTTGTTACCGAGAGCACCAGGAGAAGCTGCTCTCCGGAGTAATGCTGTGCTTCTGGAGGGATTGGGGGTGGGCTCAGGGTTTTTTGGAGTGGGGGGCACTGGAGGAGGCTCGCAGTTTGTTTTCTTTGGAAAGCTTTCTTTGCATTCCCTGTAACTCGTGCAGTTGAGCTGAAGTTAAACCTCTCTCAAGCCCAAAGAGCCCAAGGTCCAAGTGGCTTTTTTGGTTTGGTTTGGGGTTTTTTGGGAGGGAGGTGTTGGGAATGCGGAGTGGCCTGTCCATGTGGAGAACCCTAAGCTGTTGTTGTGTGTCAGAAATTCCATCTGAGGCACCAGTGGTTGTGTTGTTTCCTAAAGCCTCGGTGGTTTTCTCTGCTGCTTGCTCAGGGCTGAGCTATTACGTGTGGTAAAGATGCAAATTTAATAAGCAGAGTATGTGGAGTGGCTACTTCTAGTATTTAGTAACTTGCAGTGGTATGAGGTAGGCATGTCCTGGCTTCCTGACTGTGTGATTTTTAAGAAGTTTAATTTGCCAGGTAATGCAGAGATGTGGAAATCGTTGTTCTCTCTTCAGTTTCCGACCAAAATCTGGTTAAATGTTTGCTTAATTCATTGTCTGTTCCATAAAGTCTGCTAGAAGTGAAAGCTAATGGAGCACAAAGTGCTTCTCAGGCTCCCCTGAATCCTGTAAATAGCTTTGATTCCACACAGGCATTTAAGGTAGCTGTTGGGTTTGATGTAAGAGAATTAATTTCCTTCAAAGCTTAGCTTAATGTCATTTCTCTGTTTCCACATTTTTCTTTTTCCCCTTAGAGGTCTGTGGATGACGCTTAAGTGCTTTAAAACTCTCGTTTTTCAGCTTTTTATTTAGAAGAGCTGCAGATTGTGTTTTAACTTGGAAGGTGCTGGCTTTTCCACTGATGAAATCCTCTCCTTGCAGCTTCCAGGAGGCCCGTGAAGAGCTGGCTGAATTCCAGGAGGGAAGCAGGGAATTAGAAGCTGAGTTGGAGGCACAGCTGGTGCAAGCTGAGCAGAGGAACAGAGATTTGCAAGCAGATAACCAAAGACTGAAATATGAAGTGGAAACATTAAAGGTAGGTTTTCTCTGTGGTAGTTTTGCTTTTCCTTTCAGCTACATCTTGGATCTCCTTTTGGATCGTCTGGGCTGCTCTTGGGCGCTGAATATCCAAATAAAAAGGGAGTTGTCTGGTGAAGATCCACACTGAAGCATGGCATGTACCCCAAATAAGGCCAGGGACATTTCTGGCAGAATTCTTCTTGTTCACGTCACGAAACTTTGTCCTGGAGTTTTGTGCTGGTTTGAATTCCCAAGACTATGCCAAGGAGGAGCTTTATTTGTTCCACAGGGAACATCAGCATAGCAACAGGAACAACACAAGGGGTTTTGTCAGGCCACTGCCTCGTCACCTTTCTTTGCAAACCAGCCTTTTTGCCCTCAGGGTCTCCTTGGTTTTATGAGACCCCAAAGAAAACAGAAAATGGGTGATTTGTGCACATCTTTCAGGGAGTCTCCACGTCCATTCACAGCCGTGTCTGTGGAGCCAGGAATTGCCTAAGGATCTGCATGTGCAGAAGGTAGCTCTGAATTGATGCCTCTGTGTTAACGAGTTCTTCCCTCTCTTGAAATCTTGAAAAAGCATCATTTTGGGCAGTCTTGGCTTGTTTAGTGAAGACAGAGGTTAGAAATTCACTCTGTGGAGGGAGGGTTTGTGGGATTACTTTGTGTCTCCAGTCCCAGCTGTACTTGTAGGGCCAGGATGTGTTTTATGAAGTCTCTAGTTTGTCCACAGGCCCCTATCAGTGCCCTCAGAGGGTGTTTGGCAGTGAATTCTTCAGTCTTTTGAAGATGAGTCTGTGGGCCTGGAGGTTTTGTGACAGATTTCAGTGGCTCATTTTTGCTCACAGACCCGTCAGGCAATTTCTGGTGTCAGGGTGGGTGCTGTCAAGGAGAAGCACCCAAGGAGAGCCTGTGCAGTTGGATTTCTCTGTGCCTTCCCAGAGCAGCTGTCAGTGCAGGCTGTGGGAGCAGATGCAGGGACGCATCCCTGAGAGGCAGCTGTGCCTTGCTGAGATGTCTGGGATCCTGCACTGTGGCCAGCTCTGGCCTTCACAGCGTGTTCCCTCTCCAGTTTCTGCTCTGAATTACCAGCAGTCCCAAACCAGCGTTCTGCAAAGAGAGTGATACTTCTTGTCCCCTTCTCCTGCTGATGGCTTGGACGGTGCCAGCAGCTGATATTTATCTGGCTGTTCTTTGTTTCAGGAGAAACTGGAGCACCAGTACGCCCAGAGTTACAAGCAGGTGTCGTTGTTGGAGGATGACCTGAGCCAGACAAGGGCCATCAAAGATCAGCTGCACAAAT
Source organism: Callaeas wilsoni (assembly GCA_013398955.1). Taxonomy (NCBI): domain Eukaryota; kingdom Metazoa; phylum Chordata; class Aves; order Passeriformes; family Callaeidae; genus Callaeas; species Callaeas wilsoni. The sequence goes on from VWPU01008763.1 coordinate 11,290, forward strand.
ACGTGAGGGAGCTGGAGCAGGCCAACGACGACCTGGAACGTGCAAAGAGGTGAAGGCTGCAAAGCTCCTCTTCCCTTCAAGTTTGCCCTACAGAGATCTTTTCTTTGCTGCTCAGCTCAAGCATGTTGTTCCTTAAAGGGAAAATAACAATCAGAAAAGCCCAAAACATCCCCGAGACTTTGGACTGTTTGACCAGTGCAGTTGCCCCTCGCCCCCATCAGCCGGTTCCTGTCACAGCAGGAAGGGCAGTGGGCCGGTGTGGCTTGTGCTCCTGTGAGGAACAAGCCCAGAGCCAACCAGGCCACTGCACTGCCCTCGGTACCCCAGCTACCTGACTGCTGTTTGTGCTCCTGCTGGCTCAGAGCCCCTTTGAAGTCAGAAGCTCCTGCTTTCCACAGTCCCTGTGAAATCCAGCAGGCCAAAGGAGCCTCCTGGTCCCTTGCAGAACAGCTGTAGGGAACAATCCTGCCCTTTGGAAGTGCCTGCAATGAGCAGGCTGCTGCTGGGAACACCCAGTTTGGGAGGAGGTCCTGCTTCCCTTCTGCTGAGTGGGAATTCTGCCATTGATTCAGGGAGACCAGGAATGGGCCTCTGGCTATCTGGAAAAGAGATCTGAGAGCTGAGGCTCTGTTTCCACAAGGCTGTTAAGCTCATAACTAGCTTTGACACTGATTTTGGGAGGAATTGGGCCTTAGGTAATGTCCCAGTGCTCTGCTTCCCACCTTGGCTGGGCTGTGCCTGTGCAGAGCCCGGAGAGCTCGGCCCCACCTGAGCTGGGTGCCGATGGATGCACAGCCTGGGGAAAACAGAGCTGGCTGCTCTGGACTGGCTCTTTCCCACATCTTTGCTACATCTCTGAGAGCCAGATGCTATCATGTTCTTCTCATCTTTTTCTCCTGTTTCTTTGGAGTTCATTACTTCTTTCTGAGAAACGTTTCCGTGGCTTTCAAATGCTCACCTTGAACGTAGCCCTGCTAACATTTTTCTTCTGTTATGGTTTTGAATAAGCTTTTATGCTGGCTGAGCTGAAGAACCTAATATTCTGGATTTTGTTTCTAGGGCAACAATAGTTTCATTGGAAGACTTTGAACAAAGGCTGAACCAAGCTATTGAGAGAAATGCATTTTTAGAAAGCGAACTGGATGACAAGGAGTCGTTGCTGGTCTCTGTACAGAGATTAAAGGATGAAGCAAGAGGTATGGCTGGTCTGGTTGGTTCTGGTGCGGGGTTGGTTTGCTAAAAGAGATGTGCAGCAAGCAAAGCTCGTGTTTCTAGAAAGCCTCACATGATGAGACTTGAACTGGATGCTTTAGGTGTTACTGACAGTGAGTTCTTTGTATGTGCAGTGTAGCCAAAAAGAAAAATGTCCTCATTTGGGCAGAATTAATGATAGATGAATTCAGGATTTTTAACATAGAAATACTCTGTTCCACAGATACAATAGAATTGAGGAAATTGCTTCAAAAGCTCCCCTTGCTGTGGGTTTATAGGAAGGGAAAGCACAGGAAATGACAGGGAAATACAGGATAAATGATTAAGTAACTCTTAAGAAAATCTCCCTTGTGTTCCTTCTAAGCCCCTTGGAAATTGCCTTAAATATCTAATTTAAGATACTCCATTAAAGGCTGTGTTTAGACCTGTGGGAGATGTTTGGGATGGTGTTCTGGGCTGTCACCAGGAGCTGGGAATTCCCCCATGGATTTCACACTGAGGATGCTGGGGAAGCACTTTCTGATGGTATAAACTGATTTCTCTAACAGTGGAGGTGATCTGCTCACCCTGTGTCAGCCAGTAATGTACTTTAGAGGTTGGTGGTTTGCAGCTTTGTTTCCCAAATGAAGCTTCCTAAAATATTCCCTCATTTAAGGTCTGGATCTGAGGGTAAGAGCACACCTGACAGCAGGCTGGGATTTTTTGTTGTTGTTCTCCTTTGTGAACCTTTTGGAATCAAGTTTGTGCCCCGGAAATTGGAAGCTCTATTGGAAGCACGGGGATTTTGTAATAAATAGGAAGAGGGAAATTTTCAGAGGAAATATATGTATTGTAATTTGAGATTAGGGCAATAAAACTGGAAAAACCAGCAAAACCCAGGGAGCTGTTTTCTAGAACACTGGAACAAACAGCAAAACAGACATCTTGTTTCTTAGATGAGTCATTTGGAAATTTTTAGCATTTGTGAGTTATTCCCCCTGGCAGCAAGCAGGAGCAGTAGCCTCTAAGAGAGCTGGTACTGTCAAATTCAAATATGACATTTCTGATTGAACAGCCTCAGATCCTCTTCTGGGAGACCAGACAGATTTTCATTTCAGCTCTGCTGTTCTACCTAAAATCAGTTCTAAACATTTGTGACAACTTAAAAGCTGTAATGTACAGTTAATTTTGCTCTTGTACCAGATTGAGGCAAGGAATAGGAGGCCTGTGAAAATGAAGTTACTCTGTCCAAAAAGGAACAACTCACTTATAATGTTCGTTTGCATCTTCCTGAGGATTTTAGAGATCCATTGCTGGGCTGTTCTGGATTCTCTTTGCAGCAGAAAGCTGTGGAAAGGCAGGGGGATGGGGTAGGGATAAGCTGCAGTCTGGGGAGGAGGTGAGACTAAAACCAGGCTTTCCCAATGCCCAGTGTTTTCCCTGTCCTTTGGACTGCCCTCCAGTCTGCTCCTTTACTTTCCAAGGCATCAGGAAACTGGATGCAACCCTTGGTCTGCCTTTGGCTTGTGTGGATTATTAACTGGAAGGAGAATGTGGGGAATGGGAAACACAGGAGCAGGTCTTTCCTCTGTTTTTCCAAGCTGTGTTTGAGCAGGAGCTGGGCTCAGCAGCAGCAGCTCTTTGTGTCCAGCTGCGGATTTTGTAACATGGAGCTCACACTGCAAATGGGGAAAAATCCTGAGGCAAATCGGATGCCCCCATCCCAGGGACAAGGGAATGCCCCCATCCCTGGGGCAGGCAGGGCTGTTTGCTCCCTCCTGTCCCAGCTGGGATGGGATGGGATGGGATGGGATGGGGCTGCTCTGAGGGGTGTCCTCACTGCTGGAGGAAGCAGCAGCCAGCACTAATCCAGGATTGTTGGGAAGTGTCTCCTCCTGCCCCTCCCAAATGAACAGAGTGCTTGTGAGAGAATCAGTCACTAATAAGGGATTTTGTGGGTTTTTCCCTCCTCTCAACCCTCAGACCTACGGCAGGAGCTGGCTGTGAGGGAAAGGCAGCAGGAGGTGACCCGGAAATCAGCGCCCAGCTCCCCCACTCTGGACTGTGAGAAGATGGATTCAGCTGTCCAGGCCTCTCTCTCCTTGCCAGCTACACCTGTTGGAAAAGGATCAGAAAACAGTTTTCCTTCCCCAAAAGGTATCATCCACGGGAATGGGGTCTGGTTGTGCTCCTTAAGGAACCCGAGGTGGATGTGGGGGTGTGGAACTCACACACTTCCGTGAGGTGTGTTTGGATCCCAGGGCAGCTTCAGGTGCATTTCAGGAGTAGATAACGTGGAAAAGAAGGACAGTGAAGCTTAGCCGCTGCCTTTGGGGGCAGGCAGGGGTTTGCACTCTGCAGTGGGTGCCTGCAGCAGAGCCCTGAAGATATCTGGGAATTCAGGCAAGTGCAGGGACTGATATTTCTGCTCAAATACGCAGCAGCAGTGGGGGGTGAGCATGCTCAGGAGTTTGGAGTCCCTGTTACCACACTGACTTCTCAGGGGTGCTGTTTCCTCCGTGGGGCAGTGAGATGTTAGTCCAGCCCCTTTTCCCATCTGGAAGGCTCTGGACAGTGACAGGGATTAATACTTTATTTTTCAAATGAGAAGGAGGGAGCTCTGGCTGGATTAGATGGATTGCAGGCAGTAGCCTTGCAGATGGAGAGTGCATGAACTCTGCCTGGGGGGCTGATGGGAACGAGGGCAGTGGGCAGGAATTAAGCTTTGTCATTTTTCCCTGGCCAGTGATCCTGCAGTTGCTGTGGGTAATTGTATGAAATGTCTGCAGCAAGACTGTAGATATGTTTTGGGGTTTTTTTATGTAGAAACCGATTTATTTAAATTTTTGAATAAGCTGAACTGTGGAGGAGTGAAGTAATAAGATGTGTCTGTGTTTGCAGCTATACCAAATGGGTTTGGTACCAGCCCACTGACTCCTTCAGCTCGAATATCTGCTCTCAACATTGTGGGAGATCTGCTGCGGAAAGTGGGGGTGAGTGCTCTGAGCTCTGGGGCTCTGTCCTTGGTCCGTGCTGGGAACGTGCTGGAGCTGCCAAATCGTCCATATTCACTGCTTAGTATTTGATAATGCATTTTTTTTAAACTTATTTCAATTTTTAAAGCATGATCCTATGGTTCTAATCCAGTTTGGGGTGACAAAATTAATATTTGGAGTAAAAATTTTTTGAGTGCTGGGTTAGACACTGTCAGCTTGTTCTTACCTTAACTGGGCCTGCAGCCTCCTGTGTCTGGGCTGCAGAGCTGGAGCTCAGGCTCTGGGTGAGGGAGGAGCTGGGAGCACACTGCCAGGGTCTCCTGGTGGAAGAGCTCCTTTCCCAGGGAGATCTGCCACAGATACTGAAAGAAAAACCAGCCTGGAAACCTTCGGTAAGAAAGTGAGAGAATAAATCGGGAGAAAGCCAAATGTTCCCTTCTGTGCTTGGTGGGGAAGTGAAAAGCATGAGCCTTTAAAGGGATTGCACTGTAAGCAGGGAAGAAGTGCTTTAGACATCTGTTGCAGTGTTGTTCAGTACCCAGGCTTTCCTCCTGGAAGAAGAAAGGACTTTGGAGCTCCCAGGAGCTCCTTGAGGAGCCGTGGTGGTTTGAGCCTGAGTGAAGCTCGGGGAAGCTGTGTCTGGCTGTGCCCTGTGCCCGTGTAACCACGCTGAGCCTGGCAGGAGCTGCAGTGCAGACAGTTGCTTTAGCAAAGTTGGACATGAGAAATTGCCTGGCCGCTCCCATTTGGAGGCAGCGAGCTCAGGCTGGGTTTGAAAGGGCAGCAGGACAGCTCGGGGTTAGCAGTGACATGTTTAAAAGGGGATCATTGTGAGTAAGAGTCTGCAGGGGATTTAGGGAGCTTAGTGGCAATCCCATGTGATTACTCTGCAAGGACAGGAAATGCCAAATAAGCAAGCTTCTCTCCCAGCCTGCCCTGAGCCACAGCTCGGCCACTGGGACAGGATTCCTGCTCCTGCCTTGCTCCAGGAACAATTACAGGGTGGTCAGGTTCTGTGGGGTTTGGCTGTGCCTCATCCCAAGCCTTAGACTCCTGTCTCTGCAGGAAGTGTCCCCTCTGCTTTCCTGCTTGCACTGAGACAGTGACCTTGGCTCAGGTCACCCTGCCTGTGGCCAGGGGACAATCTGTGACACCCAGAGTCCCCTGCAGCTGCCTGTACAGCCCATAACCCCTAAACAAACTTCCTCGGGTTCCTAGGAGTCTGCACAGGGTTCACTGACCTGTGGCAGCATGTCAGTGCCCTGTTAATGGAATAGTCTGTGCAGAACAGGACCTAACCCCACATCTGGGGAGATGAATTTCAGTTTCCAGTGCAGGCATTTGCAGTGTTCTGAACACCCCCATGCACAGGGGGGTGCAATGAGTAAGGACTTCCTGCTACACCTCTTGGATATTCAGGATAAGATGGATATTCAGCCTCTGATGGTGGCAGAAAGGGATGTTCTGGAGTAAAGGAGAGGATCAGGATGTTGCTCCTCCTTCCAGGAGCCACTGTCCCTTTACACAGGGGAAAAAGACCTCACCAGGCCTGTTCGGAAGTGTGGCAGTGGAGCTTTAGAAATTGACTTTATTTTGCAAGCCAAGATTGAGAAAGAAATTCCAAGAGGTATTGTCCTGGTGAAAAAAATCAACCTTCCAAATGCACAGTTCCTCTCAAAACTTGAGGATTCTGCTTTAGGTTCTCAGTCTCCTGATCAGTGCAAGGCAGCTGCTGAAGCAAGAAGTTTGGGTAACTTCTGCTAGGATTTGGCTTCCTTGTCTTGGGGAATCATTTCAGAGTTCATCTGTTCTAGAATCTGAGCCCTCGTGGAGCTGAGTAATGCCTGGCAGTCTGCATCAGCATCTGTGTGTTTCCTTTGTGGTTGGGTGACAGAGGAAATGACAGCTTTGTTCCCGTTTTTTTGCCAGGGGTGATCACACTGGAGTCCTGATCATGGCAACCTTGGGCTCATGAGCAGCAAAATACTTCCTCTTAATTATTACTTTTTGAATATTTTTTTTTTTACTCCCCTTTCACAGGCCTTAGAATCCAAATTAGCTGCTTGCAGGAATTTTGCAAAGGACCAGGCATCACGGAAATCCTACATTTCAGGGAACGTCAACAGCGCCGTGATGAGCAGCAACGGCACAAAGTACCCACACCCAGGGCACACGTCCTTCTTCGACAAGGGGTGAGTCGGGCACAGCTCTGCCCTCAGGGGACGGGCGTTCCAGCAGCTCCTTGGACACTTTTGGTGGCCTGTCCTTAGCCCACCACAGCTCTCCTGTAGGAGAAGAGCTGGTGGAGCAGTGTCTGCAGGGGTTTCTGTAGAGCAGAGAGGAAAGCAGGTGTGGCTGAGCCTCGGCTGGGCTGGCAGTGCCTGTCCTGCCTGAGCCCTGGTGGCTGTCACCAGGCTGTCCTCCAGGCCCTGAGGAACGGGCCCTCGGAGAGCCTCTCGGGAGCCACAGCTGCAGGTGTGCTCTGGGGAAGCACACAGCTCCAGATTCCCTTGGAGCAGCTGAGGCAGGCAGGGATGTTCCCTGGGAGCGAGCCCTGGGTGCTCACACCCCCTCTGGAGGGGAGGGATGAAGCTCTCAGGGTGGAATTCTGGCTGCTGAGGGCTGGCTCCTCCAGCTGTGAGTCAGCCTTGGAGCCGGGGATTGCTTTCCTGGGAACAAGGACCCCGTGTGTCTGCCGTGCTCAGAGCTCCCTCTGGGATACTGGGAAGTGCTTCTGCGGGAGGGTTTTCCCAGCTCCTCACAGCACAAGGTCCTGTGCATGTACAAAGGTGGAAAGCACGGAGTTCTCCAGTGGTGCTGAGGGCAAACACCCTCCATGCTCCCTGCATGTCTTCATGTTAAACCTCAGTGCAATTTAATGCTGATATTCAGCACTTCCTCAACCCTGCATTTATTTTAGGGAATGAAACGAGCTGTTTCCAACCTGAAAGTGCCACAGCAGCCAGCTGAGCTTCCCACACTCATCCTCAGCAGGGCTGCATGGGGAGCAGGGCAAGCTGCACCTTAAAGACTGGCACTCAGAGCTTCTGCAGCCACTGGTGTTTGCTGCTTTTGGAAAGGAAGACTCCAGAGCCTTAAAAAATCAGCCTTTTGGGCCGTGTGTGCTGCAGGGCTGAGGGGGCCGTGCATCCCCCAGCAGTGCTCCGGCTGATCCAGGGAGCAGGGGAGTGCTGGGGAGGGATTATGGCAGCTCTTAGGAGGCAGCATGGCTATATTGAGGTGTGGTGTGCCAAATAAGCTGATTGCTCTCTGGGGCGGGGGTCACCTTTAATTAGGCAGATTGTCATCACACTCCTTGTCCGGGCTGGCTGCCTGGAGGGAGGAGCAGGCTGGGGCTGAGGAAGGCTTAGAAACCCCGGAAAGAAATGCTGCAGCAGAGCTGGGGGTGGACAGGAAAAGGGCTGGAAGTGCTTCACATGCTTATCTGCAAGTTGCCAGAGACGCTGCTTGTCCCAGCTGCCCTGTGCTCGTCCCCTGTAGCCGTGGGCTGCTCCCAGGCTGTCCCTTCGCCCCCTCTGCTCCCCTGCTCAGTCCCAGGAGCTGCTGGCAGTGCCTGTGCTGGGTGCAGGCTCCAGCGCTGCTGTGGAAAGCCTGGCTTGGCCCTGGGAGCTGGGCTGGCAGCTGTCCCCAGCCCATGGTGGCCGTGCTGGGCAGGGGCCGAGCCCTGGCCACGCTGGCCCAGAGTGGCTGTGCTGGGTGGCACAAGGGGCTGGGCCAGGCCTGCCCTTCTTGCCCCTTCTCTCCTCCCTCTTCAGTCCCTGCACTCCCCTCCCTGCCCTGAGTGTTGCTGGAGCCTGATCCAGGTGTGAGTGGAGCCCTGATCCAGGTGTGAGTGTGACCCTGATCCAGGTGTGAGTGGAGCCCTGATCCAGGTGTGACCCTGATCCAGGTGTGACCCTGATCCATATGTGAGTGTGACCCTCATCCAGGTGTGAGTGGAGCCCTGATCCAGGGGTGAGTGGAGCCCTGATCCAGGGGTGAGTGGAGCCCTGATCCAGGTGTGACTCTGGCCCTGATCCAGGTGTGACCCTGATCCAGGTGTGAGTGTGACCCTCATCCAGGTGTGACCCTGATCCAGGTGTGAGTGGAGCCCTGATCCAGGTGTGACCCTGATCCAAGTGTGACCCTGATCCAGGTGTGACCCTGATCCAGGTGTGACTCTGGCCCTGATCCAGGTGTGACCCTGATCCATATGTGAGTGTAACGCTGATCCAGGTGTGAGTGTAACTCTGATCTAGGTGTAACCCTTATCCAGATGTGGGTGTAGCCCTGATCCAGGTGTGACCCTGATCCAAGTGTGAGTGGAGCCCTGATCCAGGGGTGACCCTGACCCAGGTGCGAGTCTGACCCTCATCCAGGTGTGAGGGGAGCCCTGATCCAGGTGTGACCCTGATCCATATGTGAGTGTAACGCTGATCCAGGTGTGAGTGTAACTCTGATCTAGGTGTAACCCTTATCCAGATGTGGGTGTAGCCCTGATCCAGGTGTGAC
>VWPU01008763.1:20160-34002 GCA_013398955.1 Callaeas wilsoni
ATCCAGGTGTGACCCTGATCCAAGTGTGACTCTGATCGAGGTGTGGGTGTAGCCCTGATCCAATCTGCAGCTGTTGCCTCAGGAGCAGCTGGTGGCTGAGTGGTGGGGTTGCTCCAGAGATAACTCAGCCACTCCCTTACAGCTCTGTTTGCTTTCCTCCTTCTGCCACTTCGTTGGTTGAAGTATTTGAGGCGTCTCCAGCTCTTGTCAAGCTGCTGCTCCTTGCTCTCAGAGGGGAGCAGGGTAGCACTGCTTTAGGGGAGGCCTGGAGCACTGCAGGGCTTGCACCAAAGCTTGGCTGCAGAATTGGGGAAGTCAGGGTTTACCTGCGTGTTAAAAACTCAGCAGTGTCTGGAGTAAGATCAGTCTCCTGCAGATTTGTCCCTTCAGAAACATGCAGGTTCTGTCCAGATGCCAGGGAATGGCAGAACAGCACCTGAGGATGGTCCTCAGGATGGATACTTGTTTTTTGCTGCTGTAATTATTGTTAATTGGTTGTTAATGTCAGTCCGCTTTTGTCCAGGGCTCTGCAGGGCCCTGGCACTGGGACAGCCAACCTGAGGTGCTTGTTCCCCTTCCTGCAGTCCTGAATGCCAAAGTCCTCAGAGCTGGTGTTTATTCTTAGTTATTTTTGTGAATCTCCTGGGCTTTGTTTTAATGAAACGAGCTGAAGTTTGAATGTGAGAAGTGCCTGTGCTCTGCAGTCGGAGTGCCTCCTCACTGTTACCCACAGTAACAGCCCTGACAGAACACACCAGGCTGGGAAATCTGGGTCATTCTTCAGTCCCTGATGCACCTTCTGGAAAGGTTTCCCTGTGAGAGAGGGAGCTGTGGGTGACTCAGGTGCAGGTGAGTGATATGTGCCTGTGCAGAGCAGTCTCACTGCGCAGAGGTCAGACAGGAGAGGTTTGCTGAGGTCTGGTTTGCCACCTTTGCTTGGCCCCAGCTGTTGCCTCAAGGGTTGTGCTCAGGAATGTCATTTTTGTGTGCATAAACTTTCCCTTTCTCTCCACTAGGCGTGAGAAGGTCATATTCCCCACCTTGGTCATGGGTAAATGAATTCATTTGCACTGATGGGCTGCATGCGGTGTAACCCGGGGCTTGGGGGCTCTGGTAACTGCACGAGGTAGTTGGTAGTGTCACACACTAATGGGCCCTGATCAAAGCCTGAGGCTGCAATGGCTCTTTCTCCTTACTGGAAATAAACCTCTCTGCTGCTGTGACCTGTTGCAAACATAAGCCTGAGTGCTGCTTGCTTTCTTGATCTGTTTAATACTTCCAGTAAGTGCATGTTTCTGATTGAACTGGTCACAGCAGGGATCCAGGGGAAGCGTGGCTGCATTGACGGAGTTCATTTGGAAGGTTTGCCCCTTGGTTGTGATTACCCTTCAGCATTTTGTGGCTCTTGACTCGCTGATGTGCAGTGGTGTGGTTGTGGCTGACAGGAAAGCAAACAAGGGCACGGGTGGCTGGGAGATGGCCAGGGGTGGAGCAGGGAGGGGACAATATGGGTAGGGACAGCAGTGTCCCTGCTCCGTGTCACTGTCCCTGCCCAGCACAGCCGTGGCAGCTGGAAGCACCTGGGGCAGCTCCAGGGCCGTGCAATTCCAGGGCTGTGCAATTCAGGTCTGTGCAGCACCGGGGCTGTGCAGTTCTGGGGCTGTGCAGTTCTGGGGCTGTGCAATTCCAGAGCTGTGCAATTCCAGAGCTGTGCAGCTCCAGGTCTGTGCAATTCCAGGTCTGTGCAGCACTGGGGCTGTGCAGTTCTGGGGCTGTGCAATTCCAGGTCTGTGCAGCTCCAGGGCTGTGCAGCTCCAGGTTTCCAAGTGTGCTTTACCAGCTCCATTTTCCCTTCAGCCCAGCCTGTTCAGATCCAGAAGAATCTTCCACTGAGGATTTGTTGGATACTTAGAGTTGAGGGAGTCTCGGGCATGAGGTGCTAAGTACAAAATAGAGCTCGAAATGCAGTTTAATGAGTCCAAATAAGCGATCAGGGCAGAGAGAGTGGTTGGACATGGACACAAAGCCCGTGGCACTGCAGGGGCAGGCAGTCAGAAACATCCCTCAGGAACCACTGCAGGGACATTTCCAGCAGGGAATGCTGCTCCTGGCTCTGCTTGGAGCCTGGTTTCTCGGGAATCCCGGAGCAAGGGCATGGCACAGGCACACAGAGCGTGCTGGGGTGGTTGGAGGGCCAGGGAAAGGGGGCAGGAGCACGAGGGTGACCTGGCTGGGGTTAATCAGTGTGGGCAGGAGGCTCCACACACCTCCCAGAGCTGCCTGAGGCCTTGGAGCTGGAGCTCCAGAGCTTTTCCCAGCTCACTCCTGGAAGCTTAGGCACGACCTTTTATTGGTTACTTTTTACAGTTGCTGTGTTTAAGGTATTTTATTTTCCTTTAATTCTGTCTCCCACTGCAGTAATGCTGTTTTCTTTCGCTTTTTTTTTGGTGCCTGTTGATGTTAGCAGCAAAAGGCCAAGGCTGGGTGAGCCCTCCTAAGCTCAGCCTTAGTGCCAGCTCTCAGTATCCCCCAGCTGCTGCTCTTTGGTGCCTTTTGCTGGGGCCCAGCAAATCCAGGTGAATCTGCTGCTTCACCTTGGATGAAGAAAGGCGGAGCTGGGGAAGTGCTGCCAGCTGGACATGGAGGCAGGACGTGCTGAGCCTCTGGGGCTGAGGGGTTGTCCCCCACCCTGAGGATTGCAGAGCCCCCTGAGGGCAGGGCTGGTTTGGGGGGAAGTGCTGATCAGGGATGTCATCGCTCCTGGGGCTGGGATGGAGCCTGGAGCTCCTTACAGGAGATGGCAGAGTACAGATGGAAAAGCTCTGGGACCCACAGGCTCCTCTCCCACGCCACTGGGAAGGCAGGTGCTCCACAGCTCCAGCAGGACGCTGGGGAAGGGGGAGCCTCTGGAGCCTGGGGTGTGGAGGGCCGGGAGCCTCCCGCGCATCCCAGTGGGGAATGGTGGGGTGTGGGGACAGCTCTGCTGAGCTGTGCCACTGCTGAGCTCTCTGCTGAGCTGTGCCACTGCCTGCCCTCAGAGAGTGTCTGTGTGTGTGTGTGTCTGTCTGTCTGTGTGTGTCTGTGTGTGTGTCCGTGTGTCTGTCTCTGTGTGTGTGTCTCTGTGTGTCTCTGTGTGTGTGTTTGTGTGTGTGCGTGTCTGTGTGTGTGTGTGTCCCCTCCCGGGCACAGCCTGTGCTCCAGCCCTGAGGGACCGGCCCCAGGGCTGTGCCTTCGCTCCGGGCACCGAGTGCGGGGCAGGGCCGGGTGCTCCAGCCCTGAGGGGTGCTCGGCCTGACCCTGCGGGCTCAGGCTCTGGGGCCGCTCGTCCTCCTGGGACAGTCACCTGGGCCAGGACGTGCCAGCTCAGGCCCTGGTGGGCACGGAGCTGGCAGCTGGAGCTGGGCCCGGCCCGGCGCTGTCCCGGCCCGGTGCCGCGATGAGGGAGGAGCAGGGCGGGGGTGGCAGGGGCCGGGAGGGGCGGCAGTGGCCTGTCCTGGCCGCTCCTCTCCTAACGGGCTCTCTCTCTTTCCCAGGGCAGTGAACGGCTTTGACCAAGGGCCCCCCGGCCTGGGGGGCTCCCGACCGTCCTCGGCACCGGGAATGCTCCCCCTGAGCGTATGAGCCCGCAGGAGTTTGGACTTGGATGCTTTTCTCAGCCCACCTCGAGAAGAACTGTTCCCGATTCCTCCCCATTCCCACCCCGCTGGAACATGACCGTGAGAGGAGACCCCGAGCCCACAGCCCTCCGTGTCCTGTCAATACAGTTTGTTTTCTGCTGTCGCTGTAGTGGACGTTCTCTGCCCCGGCCCCACGAGCTGCCACCCTCTGCTGTGCTTGGGGGACACCGAGTCCTGCTCTGCTTGGGGGACACCGAGTCCTGCCCTGCCGGGGGCACAGCCCGGCCTCGCCCCCTTGGCTTTCCCTCTCCTCTCACACAGGTGAGACACACAGGTGACAGAGCCTTGGCCGCTCCTCTCACAGGCTCCCTGTCCCTGTGCCCTCCCGGGCCCTGCAGCTGCTGCCCTCAGGCCTCGGGGAGGTGCCCTGGGGGAGGCTGGCAGTGGCCTTGGGGCCATTTGCGGCTGGGACCCGGCCCCAGGTCCTGTGTCAGTGGCAGCTGCGCCCGTGGCAGCCGGAGCAGGGCTGGACGAGCGGCTCCAGCCCGGCCAGGACGGGCCCGTCCCTGCTGGACAGCTGGACACACACAGAGGGCCGGGCTCCTGCGGGCAGGGAGGGAGGGGGGGTTGGCAGCGCACTGGGGTGCCCATCCCAGCCCCCCCAGACGCCTTGGCAGCACACTGGGGTGCCCATCCCAGCCCCCCCAGACGCCTTGGCAGCACACTGGGGTGCCCATCCCAGCCCCCCCAGACGCCTTGGCAGGGCTGAGCGTGGCTGAGCTGTTCGCCCTGGTGCAGGGGAGGGCAGGGCCGTGCCCCAGGGCCGTGCCCTCAGGTGCCCCCGCGGGCAGGGCCGTGCCCTCCGGTGCCCCCAGGGCTCCCCACAGCTCCCTGGCCCTGCTGGACTCGGCCTCGGTCCCTCGCCCCTGCACACAGCGACTCCATGGGAGCTTTAGGAAGCTGCTGCTCCACCTGGCCCCGAGAACCCCCCTGCCCATCACCCCGTGTGCTGTAGGACTGGATTGTCCAGCGTCACCTGCGGGCTTCTGTGACAGTTTGGGGCAACTGAACCTTGTGGGTCTTTCAAGCAACACATGTGTGTGGTTTCTCTGTCCATGTGCCTCAGAGTCGGTGGATTTTTAGACTGAACCAGGAAATGGCGCCAGGGTTGGAGCTGAGGGTTCAGCAGTCGTCGTTCAGGGGCTCTGCAGCTCCCAGGTGGTTGAGTTACAAATGCTGAGGAAAAAAACCCCACTGGCCCAGCAGTGGAGGTGGGATTGTCCCTTTGCCATTAGGGTTTGTATGGTCCTTCCTTCCTGTGCATCCTCTGCTGCATTTGACTGTTTACATTTGTTTTATTGTACATAGATTTGTAAACATAATACCTTTGCCTGAGGTCTTTGTACATAACTTGGGCTTTGTAGCTTTATTTATTCAGCCTCTCTCTGGCATGTTTCCATAGGATGTACCGTTCCACCCTGGTGCCACTGACATGATGTGGTTTCAAAAGAATGAAAACAAATGAGAGTAATCTTCCAAAAATAAAGTTCTTTTAATGTGGACTCAGTGGATTTTGCAGAACCAGTGGCCGTGACTCTTTACTTTTTCCCGTAGGGTTTTCTGCCAAGCCCCAGGGAGGGGCCAGTGTTCAGGCACTGCCACATTATCCCACACCCCTTCCCTCGGGAATGTTGCTCAGTTTGGGCCCAGGGGACCAGGCACTGCTGGGGCTGAGCAAACCCAGCCTCTGCTGCTGGCACTGAGAGGGGGACACAGCATCTCAGCTGGGGAAGTGTTGGAAGCCTCCAGCTGCCTTCCGGGATTTTTGCCTCCTTGGAGCAGCTGGAAGGAGTTTCCTGTGCACAAGAGCCGGGCTGGGGCCCTTCCCGGGGTGCTCCATCCCTTCCCGTGCCCGGGGCCGTGGCTGTGCCGGTGCTGCTTCTCTCCAGCCGGGCCCGGCACTGTCCTGGGACGCGGCGCTGGAGCCGCTGCCCTGCCCTGGGCCTGTGTCCAGCCCTGGGCCTGTGCCGGTGCCGAGATCTGGGCCTGGGCCCGGGCCCGGGCCTGGGCCTGTGCCGGTGCCGAGATCTGGGCCTGGGCCCGGGCCCGGGCCTGGGCCTGTGCCGGTGCCGAGATCTGGGCCTGGGCCCGGGCCCGGGCCTGGGCCTGTGCCGGTGCCGAGATCTGGGCCTGGGCCCGGGCCCGGGCCTGGGCCTGTGCCGGTGCCGAGATCTGGGCCTGGGCCCGGGCCCGGGCCTGGGCCTGTGCCGGTGCCGAGATCTGGGCCTGGGCCCGGGCCCGGGCCTGGGCCTGTGCCGGTGCCGAGATCTGGGCCTGGGCCCGGGCCCGGGCCTGGGCCTGTGCCGGTGCCGAGATCTGGGCCTGGGCCCGGGCCCGGGCCTGGGCCTGTGCCGGTGCCGAGATCTGGGCCTGGGCCCGGGCCCGGGCCTGGGCCTGTGCCGGTGCCGAGATCTGGGCCTGGGCCCGGGCCCGGGCCTGGGCCTGTGCCGGTGTCCAGCCCTGCGCCGGTGCCCGTGTCCGGCTCTGGGCCTGTACTCGTGTCCAGCCCTGTGCCCGTGTCCGGCTCTGGGCCTGTGCCCGTGTCCAGCCCTGGGCTCCAGCAGCCCCCCAGTGCTGGAGGCTCCAGCCCCAAGCCAGACCCCTGGAACCAGAGGTCCCACGGAAAGGGTGGGAGCAGCACCCACCCAGCCCCACTGCTCTGCTCTGTGTCCTCATTCCCTCGTGTTTTTAACTCACTCACCGCCCTCCCTTCTCCCTCCTCCCCTTCCCACCTGTCTGGGGGCCCACCCTGGTCCCAGACCCAGCCGAAAGCTCCCACCCTGGACTCCAGCTCCTGCAGCACCCGGGCCTTTCCTGCCCCAGCTCTAGGGCAGGTTCTGCACCCCAGGACCCCAAAACTCAGGGTGTAACTGCTCAGGCGGGAGCCCAGACCCTGCTGAAGGCAGAAGTGGGGCTGTGCCGCAGCCCTGAGGGGCAGCAGGAGAGCTCAGAGCTCCCTTTGTGCTCCAGCTGGGCCCTGCCAGTGGCATTCAAAGGCAAAGGCTGAGCTCGGACCGAGCCATTGATGCTGTATTTAGGTCAAAATAAAAGGAAAAAAAAAAAAGCAGGCAAACAAAACAGGAAGAAGGGAAAAGGCAGCTTCCAGTCATATCTCGTTTATTAAGGTCTATGCCAGCCTCGGGAGAGCTCTTCCAGTAAGTAAACAGAGCAGGCGGCCGCATCTATAATGAATAAATTTATTGTCTTACAAAAATCATTGTCTAGAAATATGGGTATACAAGAAAACAAGATATTTGCAGTCAGACGCCTGGTGGTCAACAGCCAGTTTGATTAAAAATATCCAAACACACACAACAAAACCTTTGCGACAGATGTTAAAGCTTTTAACCAAAAAGGGAAATCCATGGGTTTTGAGCATGTGGCAGAGGAAGTTTCCTAGTTAACACTGATTCATTGTCACTAATATCAATAATACCACTTGGACTAGAGAGGTACATGATATGAAGCACAGTCAAAATTAATACATTAAATCATTGTTATATAGGCAAATTATATATGTAACGTTGTCTTAGTACTGTAGTGTCTAAGGCACTTTCTGTAATGTCAGTTTTCAGCTATTTAAACAAAAAGAACGCTAACTACTCACTGTAATACTGCTCAAAATAAAAAAAAAAAACAACAACAAAACAACAACAAAAAAAAAAAGGATTCACATCCACTGGCATGTTAACTGTAGGCAGGCAACATCCATCCATCCAGGGCGGGAGCCCCGAGCCCCGGCCCCGCAGGACCCCGGGGCTGCCGGGGGTCCCGGAGCCTCCCACGGCCTGGCTCGGCCTCACATTAATAAATTAGTTTTGCCTGTGCTGTGT
This sequence comes from Callaeas wilsoni, assembly GCA_013398955.1. Taxonomy (NCBI): domain Eukaryota; kingdom Metazoa; phylum Chordata; class Aves; order Passeriformes; family Callaeidae; genus Callaeas; species Callaeas wilsoni. The sequence continues at coordinate 27,671 of VWPU01008763.1, forward strand.
GTTTATTTCCCACTGGTGTTCACATTTTCCCAGCCCGGGTGTCTGCAGGGCCCCGGGGGCTCCGAGCACGCAGGGCTGTACAGGGGACGGGGACCCACCTCGGTGTGCCTGGACTGCATGGACACGAACGGATGGAGCAGGTGCTGAGAACACTTCAAATGGGATTGCAGGATAAAAACGGACACTACTCACTCATCCCTACACTTCCCTCTAACACTTCCCAAGGCCGTTTTTCACAGTTCACTCAGGGGTTGTGTGCGGACCACAAGAGTCGGGAGAAAAGAAAGAAACAGGTGCGGTTTGGTCTTCACTGATCCGAGAGACTGCGCCCAGCCCGGGGCCGGCGAGCCCGGGGCCTGAAGGATGCTGCTGGACACAAGGCATGCACGGCCACGGCAAGGGGTCTGCCCCGGCCACCCACCCGCTGGGAATGACGCTTCCGGATTGATAAAAAAAAGTTTCATCCTTCACATGATGCTTTATAAAATGGCTTTACAATGAGTATCTGGAAAAGAGATGCACTGAACAGAGACGATCCCGGTTGTTTACTATATATAAAAAAGCAGTTGTACCTATATCTGAAGCAGGGTACAGTGTGGTGAGGCTGGAGAGCCTTAAGACATGGTTGACCTATGATAAGGAACCTTGTAGCACATGCCGAGGGTCGTAAGGCAGCTTTCCGGCCACAAGGCAGTTCCGAGGGCAGGGCAGGGCGCTCCGAGCGCTCCCGCCCGGGGCTGGAAAGGTCTCTGCATGCAGGCGGGGCCGGGCGCTACTCGGCGGGGGCGGGCGGTGCCTCGTTCACGTCGCTGCCTTTGCTCTCGGCGTCGTCGTCCGACAGCTCCAGCGAGGCGCCCTCGATGTGCAGCTGCCGCCGCCCCGAGCGGCTCGAGGAGAAGGTGATGGGGCCCCCCCTCCTGCGAACCGGGAAACGGCGGTGGGTGAGGGTCCTGCACAGCCCGAGGGGCCGGGCTGGGCTGGGGGGATCGTAAAGCTCAGCCCATCCCACCCCACCATGGGCAGGGACACCTTTTCCATCCAGCCTGGCCTTGGGCACTGCCAGGGATCCAGGGCAGCCACAGCTGCTCTGGGCACCCTGTGCCAGGGCCGCCCTACCCTCAGGGAACAATTCCCTCCCAATATCCCATTAACCCTGCCCTCGGGCAATGGGAACCATTCTCCCTTGTCCTGGCACTCCAGGCCCTTGTCCGGAGTCCCTTCAGGTACTGAAAGGTCACAACGAGGTCACCCTGGCAGCCCTCCCTGCTCAGCCATGGGGGAATGGGGCAGCTGAGCCTCAGGCGGCCCAGAGGGGAACATTTCCCACAGGGAGTCTCAAACCCCTCTCCCTGCTCCAGGAGGCAGAACCCTGAGCTGGTTCTCTGGCACTCTGGAATTCCTGCTTAGTTTACACCACCACCTGAGCTTTGCCAAGTCTCAAGTAACCCAAAATGCTGTCTCTGCAGGAGCACCGAGCACAGACAAGAGCAGGTTCTGTACAAAAGCCCAAGGCTGCTCAGGGAAGCTCAGCTCAGCAGCTCCAGCCACGCTCAGCCCCTCTGTGCCCCTCGGGCTGCAGTACCCTCACCCCTGCTGACTCCCACCTGTCCCTGGCACAGAGCTGGATCCCACAGACCTGCTCTCAAGGAATCTGCTGCAACATTCCCAAAAGTGAGGGCCAGGAAAAACAGCATCGGTACCAGCCACAGGAAAAGCACAACTGAGCCACCTCCTGCCACATTTACCTATGGCTGGGCTGAACAGGCTGCCCAGGGAACCTGCCAATGTGAACTCTGAGGAGTTTGAGCTCGGGAGCTGTCAGGAATATCCCTGTGGAATATGGGGCAGCTCCCTCATCACCGGGCTCCAGTCTGACCCATTCCCTTATCTCAGCACCTCTCCAGCAGGATGCTCCCCAGGGAACGGAGGGTCTGTGGGCTCAGAGGGGCTCAGGTAAATCCCAGTCCCAGGGTTCCAGTGGCACTGACCTTAGCCTGTTTTTGAGGGTGCTGACCTCCCGGCTCAGCCCCTCGTTGGCCTCCGTGGCATCGTCCAGCTCCCGCTGGAGCTTGCGCCGGGAGGCGTTGGCGCGCGTGGCCTCCTCCTCCGCCTCCTCCAGCTGCCGCTTCAGCTGCTTCATCCTGGCGTTGGCCTTCTCCATCTGCAACAAACCCGGCACTCAGGGTCCCCCCAACAGCTGCACCCCATGCCCCGCTGCCCCAGGCTCCAGCCTGGACCGCGGCAACACCGCGGAGCTCCCGGCTCGGGGAGAGCAGGGTGGGAACAGCGCATCCCAGCAGAGCTCACACACACAGGGAAAATCCCTGCTGGCATTTCTCTGCTGCTTTAATCATCACTGTAGATTCCCTCAGGTATTTCCACTACAGTTCCTCTTCACAAGCCCTTCCCACCCCAGGGAGGTTTTGCTGAGCCCCCACCCACCTGCTCCTTGTACTGGTCCGCGTGGCGCCGCTCGTCCTCCACCTGCATGAAAACCTCCTTCAGCTTCTTCTCCGTGCGGCGCACCAGCTTGTTGGCAGCTGCCCTTTCCCTGGAACAACCCAAAGCCATCGTCTGTCCCAGCCCTTGAGGGCTGGGAACACGAGATGTGTCCCTCCTGAAGGTGTCACTGGTACAGAGCTCTCTGAACGTGCCAGACACCAGCAGTGGAACTGGCTCACGTGCTGGGGGCTGGCTGGGATGCAGGGATGCAGGGATGCTGGGATGCTGGGATGCTGGGATGCAGGGATGCAGGGATGCTGGGATGCTGGGATGCTGGGATGCTGGGATGCTGGGATGCTGGGATGCTGGGATGCTGCGAGGCTGGGATGCAGCTCTCAGAGCACAAAGCCTTAGTCCCGGGGCAATGTGAGCTTGGGACAAAGAAGGCTCAGAGGGTGCCTTCACAAGGAGACTGGACAGAGCAGCTTGAAAGCTGCTGCTTAACCAGTAACACAATCCTGCTGCAGAGCCCAGGAAGGACAGAGGTGGTGGTAGGACAAGCCCCACCTGCAAATGGGGTGAGGAACCAGCTAAAAACGTGGATCTTGAGAATAAGATTGCAAGGAAAGATGGATAATTCACTGCAGAAAGACTTCCGGAGAGCACAGGATTCATCTCAAGCTGTCCCACATGAGCTGTTCCCCTAACCAAGCAACCAGGGGTCTCAAGGGGACATTTCACCTTGTCCCAGGAAACTCCTGCAGCACCTTGCGGCTCTGGGACATCAACACCTTGCAGAGTTCACCCAACTGGTGGGAAGCAAATCCATTCTGAAACTTCCAACCCTAGTTACTCTACAGCTGCCTTGTTAAAGTGTATCCCCTAAACAAGAGTCTCCAGACAATAAACCCAAGCCCTTCAGAAGCTTCCAGCACGGAACTTTCAGCCATTCAACCCACACAGGCAACCAGGTTTTTTCCCCTTACTTGGCTTCCTGCTCAAGCTGTTCTTCAAGCTGTGCAATCTTGGCTTCTAGAGTAGAAATCGTTGCCTTGAATTTGGACTTTACAGAGCCCTCCAGCTCCTGCAGCTTGGCCTTGAGCTCCTTGTTCTGCCTCTCCAGCTGCTGCCGCGCGTTCTCGCTCTTCTGGGCCGCGCTGCGCTCGCCGGCCAGCTCCGAGTTGAGCGTGTCCACCTGGCAGGGAGGGGACAGGGGTCACTCGGTGCCACCAGGGCCGCCACGGATGTCACACCCAGCAGCAGCTGCCCCTGGGCTCACCTGCAGCGTGGTCTTTCGGAAGCGCTCGTTGAGCAGCTCCATGTTGCTCTGCTCCTCCTCCAGCTCCTCCTCCAGCTGGGCAATCCGAGCCTCCAGCCGGCGCTTCTCGTCCAGCAGCGCTGACCTGCACAGGGGGAAGGGGTCAGGCCGTGTCCAGAGCCTACAGGGCTCCTGGGGAGGTCACTTAGGATCAGGGAGTCTCCCGAGCTGGAAGGGACCCGCAGGGACCAGCTCCTGCCCAGACACCCCAACAATCCCACTCCAGGCACCCCTGGCAGCGCTGTCCAAACGCTCCTGGAGCAGCCTCGGGCTGTGCCCATTCCCTGGGGAGCCTGGGCAGTGCCCAGCACCCTCTGGGGGAGAACCTTCCCCATCTCCAGCCCGACCCTCCCCGGGCCAGCTCCAGCTGCTCCCCGTCCGTGCCACGGCCAGGCCCGGGCTCACTTTCCAGAGGCGCTGTTGGCGATCTCGTCGGCCAGCTCGTCCCGCTCCTGCTCCGCGTGGCGCCGCGCGCGCTCCGACGCCGCGAACTCCTGCCGAGGGAGGGAAACTGTCAACGGGGCCCCAGGAATCCTCCAGCTCCCGCCACCAGTTCAGCCTCCTAACAGCTTCTGGGAGATGCTGTGAACTGGGATTTCCCCGGGGGTTTTAATGGGTAAGCCAGCGGGACACATCAGCTGGATATTCCCTCGCTGCCCTGGGAGTTCTGTGTTCCTTCTCCCTGTCCCTGAAGTGTTCCCCACACGAGGCAAGAAAAATCATCTGTGAAGATCAGTAACACCCGAGCCCTCAGCAGCAGGAGAAACCACTGTGCCACACACTCTGACAGACACAGTCCGTGTAAAGCAGGCGCTAAATTAAGCAAATGTTTTAGGTTCTCACAGAGTTCTCAGCATGAAGACAGGAAGAGAATAAAAATGAAAAAGCTTTAGCACAACAGCACTGAACCTCAGATTATAAATCTGCATAAAGTGGCAGAAACACTCAAGCATTTGCTAAGGACAGTTAAATGCTCTACAAGTGCCACACTGATGTCTGAAGGCCACCAAGGTCCACCTGGAGAAGGTCCAGGCAGTGCCAGGTTATCTGTCAAGGCTGAAGTGTGGTGAGCCCGGGCAACTGCTGCAAGCCTTGCTCTGCAGCTAAAGCAGACAGGAGAGGCTCGGGGACACTGTGCAGGGCCTGACCTTGGGGCAGCACAGGGAGGGAGCGGCAGATCAGAGATGCAGCAGGACTTGGAGCTCTTACATAAACTGCCAACACCGAGGGCAAACATGCCCATAAGAGAAGGGGCTGAGAGAGCAGAGGGATAAATCTCCACACACTCAAATGGTTCACTGGGGCACCAGAGAGGGAACTGTAACTATATAAACCCTAACAACCCATCTCCCTGCTGATGCTGAGCACTGCACCTCTCAGAGACTCCTGAACCACCCAGCACATTGTAGGGAAGCCTCACGTGGGCTTAAGCAGCAGCAAAGCTTCCCTGCTATCCAGAAAGTCCAGACTCCTACAAAGCTGGAAGGACTCACTGATGACCTGGAGCAGGGGAACCCGAGTTCTCCTGGCTGCCATTTCTCTGTTCAACTCACTACGTTGCTGTTTACTTTTTTTACTCTCTGATCTTTGCCCTGCTCTAGGAAGAAAAACTCTTGGATTTCCATCTCACCTCTTGGAGCTGGAGTATTTCTGCTTCGAGACTTTTGAGCTTCTTCTCACTCTCTTTGGACTGGGCAAAGATCTCATCCCTGGACGCTCGGGCCTCTTCCAGCTCCCGCTGGTAGTCCTTCATCTGAGCCTGCAGGAGGAGAGCAGGGTAAGGAACAGCCAGGCTGCATTAGGACAGTCACAGGATCCATTCTAGCTCTGAAGCATTTCAGCCCCTGAGAGACAAGGCTTTTCTCCCAAAGTGGCTTCATTCCACTTAAAGGCATTTCCAGTTCTTCCGTATTATAAAATTTCATTTTCTCATCTTTCCACCCCTCAATGCCTGGTCAGAAATGCCACAATCCAAGACTTCAAGCATTCCATAGAACTATAGAGTAGAATCTTAGAATGAGCTGGAAGGGACATTAATTATCATCCAGTGCCACCCCTGCCATGGGCAGGGACACCTTCCACTATCCCAGGTTGCTCCAGGTCCTGTCCAGCCTGGCCTTGGACACCTCCAGGGATATGGAAAGTGGTTTTGTGGCAGGGGGGTTTGGAACGAGATGAGCCTGAAGGTTCCTTCCAACTCAAACCATTCTGTGATTCTATAGAAGGATGAGTTCTGAGCAGGGAATAATAAATCCAGGTTGGACACTCTCAGACCCATCAGTGGAGTCTGATTCTCCTTCTGCCTTCAGCTGCACCGAATGCAAGCAGCCCCTGGGCACTTCCCAGCTCCCTGATGAGCTGTGCCTACCTGGAGCTTCCTGAGCTGCTTGATGGCCTCATCCCGAGCCTTGTTTGCAGCCTCTATCTGCCCCTCCAGGTCCTTCAGGTCCATCTCCAGTTTCTTCTTGGCTGCCACGGCCAGCGCCCGCTGCTTGCGCTCGTCCTCCAGCTCCGCCTCCAGCTCCCGCACCTGGGAGCAGGGGCAGGATCAGCCCTGCCCGGGCACCCAGCC
>VWPU01008764.1:0-136212 GCA_013398955.1 Callaeas wilsoni
CTGTCTCTCAAACCGAGACAAGGACATCTAACTTGGCTCCAGGTAATCTGTCTATGCCTATTCCCAACATCATCCAACTCAGAGGGGAACAAATTGCAGAAACTTGCATCAAAATAGAAGAGCAGATGAAAAGTTTTTTGGGTGAACTAAAACCTTGAGTAACTGAAACATAAAGAGGTCTCCAAGTAAGTCAGCAAAAAATGGTCACAGGCAATATACAGAAAGCTGTTTAGAAAAAAAAGAAAAAATCTAGCAGCTACATGCCTTCTGGAAAACAAAAATCTTGTATTCCTTTTGGAAATCATAATTATACAAATAACGATACCCATGAGCTTCACCACTACGAATATTGTTTGGGTTCCTTGAGCCTCTGGCTGCTAACCAAAACCAAAAGAAACATCCTTTTACAGATTATAATGTTATTGTTACAACATTTTTCAAATCAAATGCCACATCAATGCCTCCGAATTCTCGAAGAATCCACAGAATATTATGAGAAAGCAGATCAAGAGGTATGTTCATGTAAGAGAAAAAACCCTCACTAAAAATGCCTGAACCAAAATAGTTTGTCAAGATATTAACTAATGTCAAAACAGACTTAAAAGGCCACTGTAAATACTTGGTAGTTTCAGTTTCAAGCATTTTTGTACTCAAATATACACTCATTACCCCTTTAGCTAAACCTCCTCAGCAGTACTATCCATATAGATAAATTGGAGAGAAACAATTTAGCATTTAACTCCAGCTTTCTATTGCCTTCCAATATTGCATTTTTAAAGGCTGGAAAGACAGGGGCTTGAATGAAACCTTTCCCAAACGCCTCCTTCTTTCATCCACTACCCCTCCCTCTCCAGTTTCAATCATTCTTATTGTTGCAACAATAGTGATACAAGTAATGTTTAATTAATGTTTAAGGACTTCAAGAAGAAAAATAAATCAAATAAGCCCCAAGGTTTTCTAAACATAAATGTTTTAAAGACATTACAAGCACTACAGGAACAAAACTGCCATATGAAAAGCACCAGCCCAAATAATTTTGAAAGAATTGTATGATTATTACATGTGATAATACTGGCAGTAAATCTTTCCTCTTCTACAACTATGGATGGGGTCAGCAAATTGGCAAGAACTAAGGAATCTTACAGCATTGTCACTCCTCAAAACAAAATTGGAACCAGAAGATGCACAAGAGATCTGTCTAGTTTTCTATTTTAAATGAAGTCACAAAGACTTGATTATTAGTATTTCAGTTTATAATACTCTTTTTTAGAAATTACCCACCTAAACAGATGAATGAAAGTATTACAGAAGCAGTCTACATATATTAATCTGACATATTAACAAAATATTTAAGAGAATTTAGATAACATTTGAGAATAAAAAATGCTATTAGAAAACACAATTGTGTGCATATACTCAGAACACATATTGGCTTTTAATTAGGCATCCATGAAACTTTCCTTAGTGTTATGCCTACTCTCTCCTCTTAAATTAACTCTAATGATTAGGCACATCTGACACGCAGCCCATAAACAGTGATCAGAAGGAGAATAAACAAGTACTTTTGAAATAGTCACTTCACATGATTAACCTTTTTTCATTGTGATTTACAGCTCTCAACCATGGCATACAGAGCTGGCTTGTATCAGAATATAAGGTGTGTTCTGCCACATTCCTCAGTGTTCAACTACATTAAACAATACACAACTGGAAAGCATCACTTCCTGTCACAAAAAGTCTGCTGTAATTCCTACAGGTAAGATAAACACTGCAGTGGAGTATGGACACAAAAGTATTTTCCAGTGTTGAATGAGGCTCCTGTTAAATATATTTGCTCACAGTCTTCACAATTTCAAATGCCAGTTCAAGAACAGTTTGGATCCTAATTCTCTTTCAGAAAACATTACCCTAATTTAAAACATATTGAAAACTTGCAGAATCACGCAAAGATCACCTGCTCCACCTCCCCACCAACCAAAGCAGGTTATCCATGCTGCTCCCAGCCTTCTCCCAGGAGGGAAGCCCTACATATCGTGGCTGTGCTCACCCAGAGCTCTAAGAATCACCTGATTTTCTTGTAGCTGGGTCTGGCTTTCAGACAAGTCTGCTTGTCCTCAGACACAAGGAGGAAATGACACGGCATCACTGAACCTACTAAGAATCACCTCATACTAATCTATCCAGAACCCTGCAGATTATTTAATCAGCCCATCTATATTTGTTCTAATTAGTATCTACTATTGTATCTGAAGTTTCCATAGACCTATCAGAGAAAGAACACATTCAAGCTCATTCCTTTTTTCCCCTCCTGTTCTCAGTGCCAGAACTGTCAAAGGAGCACACAGCACAGTGTCTTAACTGACCATATCCTCTGTTCCAAGAGCATAATGTTTGTAGGAATTAGAATCTGACCAGAACAATGCCAGAGTGTGATTGGGGAGTGGATTAGATCACTCAAAGTGAGTTGGAGTTGCATCTCCTTTAAAAGGTCAGACATTAAACCAGCAGAAGTGAATCAGGGAGTTGGTCTGCACCCACTGGATCAAATAACAAGAGCCAGAGTAGCTTTAAATCACTGATTTCCTGTTTCCTGAGCAGATCATCAACATCAGTACAGTATTTCATTCCATTTCACTCTGACCCTGACTGACAAAGACATTTGCCCATGGTTTAAAATACTCCAAATGCAGGGTTTTTCTTCAAGAGGCTCAACTACATAAGTAAAATTCATCTTTATTTTGTCTGGCCTTTAAAATACAAACCAAGAAGCACTGAAAAGGATGCAACTGACCCCCAGTATTAGACTTGTTTCTCTTATGTATATCTAGTTTCCCTATGTAAGGGATCCCTACAAGCTATAACACAGTTCTAAGCTTTCACATATTTTCTTTAGCTTTACAGCGATGGATTTTTCAAGTAGAGTTGGGGCTGGATCACTCAGTCCACCCCTCTACCACCAGAATGAGGGAAAATACTCCAGAGCACTGTCCTGAGCAATAGGAATTTATAACCCAGACCAGCTATGACAAATATCTTTGGCATTTCTTTGCATTTATTTCAAGCACCCCATTTTAGTCCTCAAAATGCTGTCTGGAAAACAACTTCTATCTTATATTGTCCATGAAAATTGTGCAAGGTCAATTTTAGCAATCCACTCAAAGTGGGAAAATTAGGCCTTCAGACAGAGAAAGTGAACAATTTTGAGTGTAACTTTAAAGTGACAGGCTTTACTGCATGTGAACCATGTAGGTAAACATGGAGAACTTGGATATCATTACAAAACTTGCCAAAACTTTGCTAAGAAATTCACTCACATTTTGTTTTCTTGCGGCACAGGGCAACTGATGATATGTCAACATATAAATCAAGAGTCACATGTTGAAATTTTATATCATTTGCAGAGATTTGCTTTCTGTTTTAAATTTTAATTTGTATAATCACATTAATGTTCCTAAAGCATTATGTAAAGAACCATAAAAAGGGTGAGAAAGAAGTTTGTGTTCAAATGCAGATTGAAAAACGCAAAACAGAAATCAAAAGCACCCAAACAGCTCAGCCTTTGAGATAAACAAATGTATCCAATATAAGCGAACCCGTTATTTTAAGACCAAAGGAAAAGCCTACTAAGATTTTCAAAGCAGTCTACTACAGACTAATAGAAAACAGGATACAGAAAAAGTCCACTAATGACTTTTTGCACTGATATGTCAGACCTTTTTTCCTTTATTTATCCAACTTCCATTAAGTTATCAGCCATATGCCATTGCTCATAGCTTCTTTAGATAAAAACCTATCCATCCTGCTGCTTCTCAATGCTGTGAGTGCATCTTTCTGATATGAGATACAGCAACCATGCTTCCCTGTAATGCTGATGAGAAACTGCAAAGTTAAAATAATTAGTCTCAATAACGTTGTTAGAGAAAATACTGATTATGAGTGCAGTATTTATAAAAGGAGTATTGCATATGCATTATAAAAAATGACCTCACTTCAAATACTTAGGGCTCCCACAATTTTAAAAATAAAAATCACACTTCAGAGCCCAGTCGCTAAGAGCTGCATCTTTAAACTTACATCCAAGAAGGAACTGAAATTAAGAAAGCACCGTTTCAGCCCTGAGGTTTAAAAGTACACCAAGCGCAAGCCTGCCTGAATCAGTACCCTAGCAAGAAAAAACACTCTTGAGAAGTATAAGCTGTCCATACATTGTAGCAAAGTGACAAATACACAAAACACCATCTCAGTATCATCCAGAAGTGCATCTTTATAAGCAGAAGAGCAGCAAACTCCCAATGGCATGAACAGAATGCATCCCATACCTGTTTTTGAAAGCAAGAACCTCCTTCTTCCCTACTGATCTACTACAAATTCAAATAAAGAATAAGGTATCTCATCTTCTCTCTTCCAGGATCCGCTCTTGGTGGTTAGAAGATACCAAACTACACTGGTCTCTTGTCTGAAAGGCTACCAAAAAGGCTGAAAATTTTTAGTTTTCAGTCAGCCTGTGTTTAAGCACATCAACTGAAATGAAGCAAAGATCCAATTCAGACATAAAACTGCTCCCTACATGTAAGCAGATGCCTTTATAAATTCTCTTCTAAACATGGAAGAATGTTGAATTCTTTGCTGTATGAGGAATGGCAAAGTCAAATCCCATAGATAAGCAAGCAGTCATGTATTTAGTGAAGCTAGCAAACCGTTCCTGCTCAAAAGCATTAAAAGGACATACAGGCGGTGAAGGCACAAGAGAGCAACAATAAGCCATCAGAAATAAAAAGCCACATCCTCCATCAAAATAAAAAATAATCTTTTATTTTAAGAGATAATGTACCAAGTATTTTCTAGATTCTCTGAGATGCCTTTGTGGTTCACGGAGTAACTCGTTAGTTCCAAAATTTTAACCAGGATTTCAAAACAGCGTAAAATGGAAATAATATGGAGGTGTCAATAACACAAGAGCTGTCAATAACACATCATTGAACAGCAAATCACACAATGCAAACTCTGCCCACTGCTCAGGTTGTGGAGAGCTTTCTCTTCTGAGTCAACATCACAAGAGCAGCTAGGACCAGCTACAAAGAGCAGAAACCTCAAAGAGTCACAAATAATTCCAAGTTTGTGGATTCCAGCAAGATCATGTGGCTTTACGACAATTTGCTGAAAGACCTTGAATATTTCCAGAATCTATTATTTCTGCATGGCCTCACTTACCTCCATGTGGGAAAGTAATATAGCATCTGGAGAAAAAATTATTTCACATTGAATGATTCTTTTAACTTTATGTTTTTTAAGTGAGTTTTATAAGGGCATTCACCATATGACCACCATGGTGCTTATGTAACACCACACACATGCTATCAGATTTTATTTACTATATTCCTCCTTCTGGATAAAATAACACCAGAGCCTGAAGAGCCTGCACTGCAACACTGCAATAAAGCAATATAAAAGGGGATACTAAAATCCATTTAGGTTCTTTCCTTTCCCAGCATCTAAAGTATGACTAGGCACCCAATAAATAAAGAAGCAGGTCAATGGCCTTACTCCCATGCTACTCTGCTTCAATACTATAATTGTAATTCATATTACATGTATGCTACATTCATGCAGACAGTCACAAATCAAAAATTAGCAAGTGTTTAGATTAAGATTTTGCAGGTAAACTTAATGACCTTCTGTGCTTAAGCAGTCTCCTCTAGCCTTTTGTACTAGTTTGAAAGCAAACTAGTGAAAGACTCCAAGTCAGAACTACAATTTAATAGGAAAATTAAAATAAATGCAAAAAACACTGGCTTAACTTGACACCCTGTTGGTCAGGGTGGTGGTAGCAGTCTGATTAAATGGCTGCAGTCCTCTTGAAGTAATAGATGCGGTTCTGTTGAAGCGGTCATCCTGTAGAAGGGTCTCATCTTCCTCTGAAGATCCAGTGGTTGTTATGTAGCTCTTGTCCTCTGGGAGTCCAGTAGGTAAGGCTGCTTGTGGTGTTCCAAACCTCAGATTATATCCAGGTAGGAATGCTTGGTTCCTCCCCCTGGGCAGAGCATCTCCCAGTGGGATGATGTCATTTTATGAGTCATGCAGTGAGGCTTGATGGCCGATTAACAGAAGATATCCCCCTGGAGGGAGTTATGAGGGATGGGTCATGGATGAGATAAAGAACACTGCCCCACCTGGTTTTAACAGATGGTGATAGAATACTTACTTTTGGGTACATCTTACATTGTAACCTAAGACATTATCCAGCCCTTTTTCTGTTACCATCTGCATCATACCCAAATCAATACTCTCTTTAAACTGTACTTTGATAGATAGATATATATATACACATACACGCACACACACAATGAAACCTTACACACAGTTCTCACTTAAGATTAGGTCCTCTTATGGTACACAATGGGTTTCCCCATCTTTCTGCATTACCCACCAAGTGTAACCATGTCCTTGAGCAAAAACAATCCCACAGATGGGTTTGGCTTTGCCTGAGGGACTAATCCAAACAGTCTTTCCTAAAATACCCTTTCATGTGTACCCCAGGGACTTTATCTCCATCCAGTGTGTGCAAGGGTTCCAACTGGGCTGGACCAGCTCAATTGATGGACCCTTGGGTATTGACCATCCAGGTGGCCTTTGCTAAATTCAATCCCCAATTTTTGAAGGTCCCCTCTCCAGTTGCCTTCAGGGTGGTCTTAAGTAGTCCCTTGCACCATTCAACTTTCCTGGCAGCTGGTGCATGATAGGGAATATCCATTTGATATATCCATTTGATACCATGTTCTCTGGCACAGGTGTTTATAAGGTTATTCTTGAAACAGGTCCTATTATCTGACTCGACTCTCTCAGAGGTGCCATGTCTCCACAGGACTTGCTTTTCCAGGCCTAAGATGGTGTTACGGGCAGTAGCGTGAGGCACAGGGTAGGCCTCCAACCATCCAGTGGTGGCTTCCACCAGAGTCAGCACATAGCGCTTGCCTTGGCGGGTTTGGGGAAGGGTGATGTAGTCAATTTGCTGGGCTTCCCCATACCTGTACTTTGACCTTTGTCCACCATACCACAGAGGCTTGACCTGCTTGGCCTGTTTGATTGCAGCACACGTCTCACAGGTGTGCATGACCTGTGAGATGCTGTCCAGAGTTAGGTCCACCCCTCAGTCACGAGCCCATCAGTATGTTGCATCTCATCCCTGATGACCAGAGGCATGATGGGCCCAACGAGCTAGAAATAATTCTCCCTAGTGCTGCCAGTCCAGATCCACCTGTGATACTTTCACCTTGGCAGCTCGATCTACCTGCTCACTGTTACAATGCTCTTCATTAGCTCAACTCTTGGGTACATATGCATTCACGTATCGAACCTTCATGGTCAGCCTCTCTACCCGGGCGATGATGTCTGCCTAATCTCAGTGGCCCAGATGGGTTTCCCTCTGCGCTGCCAGTTGGCCTTTCTCCAGAGATCCAGCCATCTCCACAGAGCATTAGCTACCATCCACGAGCTGGAAGAGATAGAGCCTTGGCCACTTCTCTCATCTGGCAATATCCAAAGTCAGCTGGACGGCTTTAAGCTCTGTGACCTGACTCGATCCAACTTGTCCCTCGGCAGCTTGTGCAACTCATCCTGTGGGGCTCCATACAGCAGCTTTCCATTTCCAGTTAGCGCCTCCAATGTGGCAGGAATTGTCAGTGAAAAAGGTGTATCGTCTTTCACTCGCTGGTAGCTCGCTATATGGTGGTGCTTCCTCAGCATGTGTCACTTGCTCCTCCTCTTCTTCAGAAGATAATCCAAAAGTCTCACCTTCAGGTCAGTTTGTTATAATTTCCAGAATCCCTGGGTGATTAGGATGTCCTATCCGGGCTCGCTGTGTGATCAAAGTGATCCACTTGCTCCATATGGTGTCAGTAGCATGATGCATGGAAGGAACCTTTCCCTTGAACATCCAGCCCAGCACTGGTAGTCAGGGTGCCAGAAGCAGCCATGCTTCGATGCCAATCATTTCTGAGGCAGCTTGAACCACTTCATAAGTCGCAAAAGTTTCTTTCTCGGTTGGGGTGTAGCTTGGCCTAAGACCCTTTGTATCCCTAACTCCAGAACCTGAGCGGTCATCCTTGAGTCTCTTCAGGTCTAGGAAGGACCATTCTTCCCGGCCACAGCGTAGAGCACATTCTTCACATCCTGCCCTGTTCTGACTGGCCCAAGGGCTACTGCATGGGCAATCTCCTTAAAGTTTGAGCTTAATTTGCTCGAACATTTCTTGTTGCTCAAGGCCCCACTGGAAATCACTTCTCTTTCATGTCACGAGATAAAGAGGGCTTACAATTGTGCTGTATTCCAGGATATACATCCTCCAAAAGCCCACAGCTCCTAGAAAAGCCTGTCTTTCCTTCGTATCGGTAGGTGGGGACATAGCGGTGATTTTGTTGATTACCTCTGTCGGGATCTGGCGACGTCCATCTTGCCACTTGACTCCTAGAAATTGAATTTCCTGAGCAGGTCCCTTAACCTTACTTTGCTTAATGGCAAAATCAGCTCTCTGGAGAATCTGGATAATCTTCTCTTCTTTCTAGCAGACTTCCCCTGCTGTGTTCCCCCATACGATGATGTCATCGATATACTACTGTAGGTGTTCTGGAGCCGCGCCCTTTTCCGGTACAGTCTGGATCAGTCCATGGCAGATGGCAGGACTGTGCTTCCACCCCTGAGGCAGCTGGTTCCAGGTGTACTGCATGACCCTCCAGGTGAAGGCAAACCAGGGCCTGCACTCTGCTGCTAGAGGAATGGAGAAAAATGCATTGGCAATGTTGATGGTTGCATACCACTTTGCTGCCTTGGACTCCAGCTCGTACTGAAGTTCCAACACGTCTGGCACAGCAGCACTCGGTGGCATGACTTCATTCAGCCCACAGTAATCCACTGTCAGTCTCCAATCTCCACTGGACTTACGCATTGGCCATATAGGGCTGTTAAAGGGTGAACGAACCTTGCTGACCACTCCTTGGCTCTCCAGTTTACGAATCATCTCATGGATGGGAACCACAGAGTCTCTGTCGGTGCGGTACTGCCGACAGTGCAGTGTTGCTGCAGCAATTGGTACCTGTTGTTCCTCAACTCTTAGCAGTCCCACAGCAGAGGGGTTGTCTGAGATACCAGGCAGGGTATTCAGTTGTCTGACATCTTCTGTCTCTACAGCAGCTATCCCAAAAGCCCAGCGATGTCCTTTTGGGTCTTTGAAATATCCATTTGAGACAGTCTATGCTGAGGAGGCATGGGGCCTCTGGGCCAGTCACAATGAGGTGTTTCTGCCACTTGTTCCCAGTTAAACTCACTTCAGCTTCCGGGATCCTCCTGTCACCTCAGAAATAGAAATGCGTTCCGCTCCCACATACCTTGATGGCATCAGGGTACATTGAGCACCGGGGTCAACCAAAGCTGTATATCTTTGTAGGTCAGATATGCTAGGCCATCAGATCCACACAGTCCAATAGATCCGGTTGTCCCTTTCCTCTACCTGGCTAGATGCAGGGCCCTTCTATTCCTGGTCCTGGTACATGTTGCTCTCCTCCTGTAAGTATGTTCCCAAGGTCCTTTCAAGAGAATTGGTCATATTATTATTGCTGTACTGGAGTTCTGTCCACGAGAGACCGGAGCAGTGTTTACTCTAGATGAGCTTCTTGTGGTAGATGTTCCTCTCTTCAATTCACTTACCCAGGCTGCTGAGGAGGAGGTAGGTTTTCTAGCCCACTTCCTCATGCCTTCTTCATGCTCCTGAAGGAAAAACCAGAGGTTACCTCGTGGAGTGTATCCTCTTTCCCTGGCTGAGGGACGTCTGTTCCTAATGGCAGAGGCTCTTGTTGGTTCTGGTGAGATACAGTAAATTCCTTCCATGAGCTCCTTTCTCAGTTTCTGGTGGCCTCCTTCAATTTTCTCTTCCAAGCTCCGGACGTGCTCAGCCAGCTTCGTTTCCACGGATGAGACATGGGTGCGTAATTGGGCAGTGACAGTGTCTTCATAGATCCTTACCTTGTTGACCAGTGCACCCACCTTGTCCTCTCCTCCCCTCTATTGCAGCATCACTAGGTAACAGGAGTATATCTCTGGTCCAAGCCATGCAAATCTCAATCACATTCGTGACATGCACTGGACACCATCAAGGCTCTTAGCGAATCTCTCGTCTTCTGAGAAAATGATCTCCAGCACAGCCAATTCCCTTGTTCCACTGTGCTCCATTTTCCTTGGTGCATGTGGCAGTCTTCTTTACAAAGGTATCTGTCCCTTACACTTGTCAGCAACTTGTCAGTTGCTGCCAGAGGCTGAGAGTTTCTTGGGTTGTCCTGATGCCCTGGTCAATGACTACACCCTGGGACAGGGATCCCAGTTGCCTGGCCTTACTTCCATCCAGAATGGTGTCATTGGCTGCAGCATCCCAGACATGGAGCAGCCAGGTCAGGATGGACGCGTTCATCTGACAGGTGAACTCCCTCCGCAGGTCACACAGGTCACCCACGGACAGAGAGCGAGTCATGATCTCTGGCTCTGTCTCTTCTGCTGGGTGTGAAGGCCACCTCCTCGTTAGTCACTACGCAGACTGATCTGCTCCTGGATTTCTTTTTCTGAACAGGGGCAATTGCTACCAGCTTAGGCTGTCCTTGCTCACTGACGGTTTGTGTGGAGACGCTGGTGCTTCTTTTGGTTCCTTTTCTCTCTGTGACAATCTGTGTAGACATGGTGCCTGTTGCTTTGCTGCTTTTCTGCTCCTTTTTCTGAGGATGCTGTGCCACGCCAAGTATTCTGATTCTAAGCATGGTATACAAGGTGCAGGCATACAAAGCAGAACTAATAACAAGATTATGCTGTCCTTGACATCCAGAGGGAGTTCAGTATTTTCAAAAACTGCTGTGTCAGCCTTGAAAGGCTGGAAAACAACATTCATTATCCCTCCCCCCAGGGGCTGGGTGCAGTTGTTGAGGAGGCCCCAGACGTAGCAGTCTAGACTAGGACAAGCAAACAAAACTGAGCATATATTCCGAATGATGTTCATTGGCTCGGAGGTTACCATGCAATAGACGTAATAAACCGATGGAGCAATTTTCATACTATTCCCTGGTCTCAAACGGAGCATCACAATCAGCAAATAGTACCCCATACGGAGAAAAATATAGAGAGCAAGGTACAGTACCATGTAAACATATCAAATATCATGGTGAATAGGAGGTTTCTGTAACGCAAAATCATAATTCTGACTTCTCTTAGGACTGGCCGCACACTGGGTGCCAAAACGTGCTAGTTTGAAAGCAAACTAGTGAAAGACTCCAAGTCAGAACTACAATTTAATAGGAAAATTAAAATAAATGCAAAAAACACTGGCTTAACTTGACACCCTGTTGGTCAGGGTGGTGGTAGCAGTCTGATTAAATGGCTGCAGTCCTCTTGAAGTAATAGATGCGGTTCTGTTGAAGCGGTCATCCTGTAGAAGGGTCTCATCTTCCTCTGAAGATCCAGTGGTTGTTATGTAGCTCTTGTCCTCTGGGAGTCCAGTAGGTAAGGCTGCTTGTGGTGTTCCAAACCTCAGATTATATCCAGGTAGGAATGCTTGGTTCCTCCCCCTGGGCAGAGCATCTCCCAGTGGGATGATGTCATTTTATGAGTCATGCAGTGAGGCTTGATGGCCCATTAACAGAAGATATCCCCCTGGAGGGAGTTATGAGGGATGGGTCATGGAAGAGATAAAGAACACTGCCCCACCTGGTTTTAACAGATGGTGATAGAATACTTACTTTTGGTTATATCTTATGTTGTAACCTAAGACACCTTTAAATATATAAACCCAATTTTTTTTTCAACAGAACCTGATCTATCCTATGTACAGGCTGGACAAATCTCACTGAATAAAAAAACCTTATCCTCCATTTATTTTCTTCTCATGACTGAACTGCTTGGAATTCATTATTTACTGTAAACCATCAAATTCCCACTGTATTACATGTAGGCTATCTTACTGGAGTATTTATTTGGTAAACTCCAGTAACCTTGTCACCCTTGTGATAGAACATGGCATTATGCCTCACTGCAG
Source organism: Callaeas wilsoni (assembly GCA_013398955.1). NCBI lineage: Eukaryota > Metazoa > Chordata > Aves > Passeriformes > Callaeidae > Callaeas > Callaeas wilsoni. Next base: position 12,065 of record VWPU01008764.1, read on the forward strand.
ATAAACTCAATTGCATCATTTCTCACAACCCAAATTCTCAAGGAAAAAGAAACCAATGTCCACTTTCTCAGAGGAAAAGGCTAATTTTTCAGAATTATTATAACTTCATAGCAGTTTTCCTCATCCGTAGCAAAGCTTCCAACACACTCAACCACTTCAGGCAACTTTTAACTCACACCAACCCCACCAAATCCATCCCATCCCTCCCCAGCTGCCACATGACAATGCTGTAAGAGATGTTGCCCAGATCCCACTCAAATCATCACTCCTCCTGTCTCTGTGTTTTGCCCCAAAAGACAATCAGGGTGCTCAAGCACTGTTTATCCTTGCAGCATCCCCCAGAAAGACATGTTCTTAACACACTCATTGGTTCCCACCCCTCACCTCTGCCAAGCCCCACTGCACTTTTATTTTCTCTCTGCTTTGCCTTGTCTAGATTTGGGTGAATCTTTTCACACAGGAGAGGACCACCTCCCATTTTAGTCCTCTGGCCAAAAGAGCCTAACAGCCATATACATCAAAGGTCTGGTAGGTAGGGAATAGATCCCTACACTCCTTGGATGTGTGGAAGGATGTAGAAGGCAGACACCCACCATAATCCTTTCATTGCCAAATGACTAAAATATCTCAGGGTGATTTGTTTTTTATTTTTGTAAAAAGAAAGGAATATTAAGATGTCAAGTATCCCAATATAAGTGGTACTGCTTGTGCCACCTATCACTACAGATGACAAAGTATGCATTTTAAAAGCATAGTATAATACCAGTGAGTTTAGGTAGCAAGTATCTATGCAGAGAACGTCAGACCCACAGTAAAACTATGACACAGAAGCACCTTAACATTTACACTCCAATTAAAATTTCTGCAACTTATAGAAAATATTTCAATAAAACATTTTTCAAAGAAAAAAAGAAGTCAAACCCAATGCAAAATTATAGGTTAAAGAAAAAGGCTATCTGGAATTTTTTTCTTCCAACAGAACAAACTGAATTATTTTTTCCAAATAGATTTAGGTTTAGAACAATAATAACACTTTTATCTGAAGACTTCAAAGTCATATGCATATCACAGTAAACACAGGGTTGAAGGTTTTATAGAAGAATTTCTACAGGCTTTTTTTTTTTCCTTCTTCTTTAAAAGAAATTTGTTTACTACCAGTCTTTGAAAAGCATATAAGGGAGGAAACTACAGGGAAAAGAAGTAAAACTTTTACGTGTAAAGAACATTTGGAGCTTTGTGAGAAGGCTGGTTTTGATAGAATATGCGACATGTAGCCCAATGTGAGTAATATTATATCTCAAATAAAAATCAGCCTATGAATATACATAATCTAAAAGGTAATTCTCCCAATCTCTGAAATGTAATGGACCCACTCTAGATCACTGAGGCATGAATATTTACCATATCCAGGCTTTACTGCTCTCGATCTGGGTTCAATTTTGCAAATTAAAATGAAGGCTCTGTGGATAGAGAGATTAAAGAAGAGCATCCCAAAGCCTGCCTGTTTTCTTGGTGAGGTAGCAGTGATCTGGTTACCCTTCTGTTGGGTTATTTCTTTTTACTTATTGGAGTAGGTCAAAAGCAATTGAGAGTAGAAAAGGAGGTCATTATTGGGTCACAACCTTGGAGTTAAAGGCTCACTACAGAAAACAAACATAGAGTGAACATAAAGCTGCATTTAAAAATAAAACCTGCAATGAAAAATAGTATTTTCAACTCTTTTCACTTCTATTTTGACAGGCCAAAGGAGAGAAGTAAGAAAAAAGTTGTTTTGCTCATTTCCTTCTCATGAACAAAGTTCTCCTGTCCTTTCTCTAAAATAAGCTTGTTAATAGAAGTCATGATTTATACAAAATGAAACAAAGGTAATGAATAATTACTGAGAGATCTGTTAGGCTTCATTAGCTATAGCAAACGTTAACATTAATCGTGATGATTTGTACATTTTCTAGGAAACGCTTGGAATATAAATACAGCAGCACTCCAGTGCAATACAGCAAACACACAAACACAACATGCACAACAACACAAATCAAATGATACAGTGCTACTCCTGGTGAATTTCTTCTACTAATTACAATCAAAACAAAGGCTACCTCTGCTAGGAGAAGAAAAGAAAAAGGAATTAATTACTATCAGACAAGTATTTTTCGCAATACTTTTTAGTTTACGAAATAAAAAACAATTGGCATACAAAATCTTTACAGCTTTCCCTCGAGGCAGGATTTTTTTAGTGGCAAATTTTAAAGAGTTCAATTGGTAAGCAATTTTCTATTACAAGTCAGTAACAGTGATTAAGATTAGACGAGTAACTTTATATCCTCTGGACTATTGCAAGTCCTTAGGATATTTGCAAAAAGTAAGCAGGTAAGTCTAGAGTAAAGAACAAATGGATTTATCCCTACCACCTTGGCAAATAATAGAGAGCTATTAAAGGAATAAAGCAGTATAGTGCAAAGTTTCATGCAGCAAAAATAAATTCTAATGCAAAGATACCTGGTAAAAAAATGTCAGGTTTACAGTAATGATTTGGATTACTTCATTTAAATGCAGCCAAGGGAAAATGGAGGTAAAAAGTCAGAAAAATGGATGAAAAAAATTGGGGAAAGAATGAAGATACTCCCTTTTCTGAAACTGGAAATTAAGCCAAAATGTAGTCGTCATCAGCTAATGAAAACTGCATTTACTATACAGAGGTGCTATGTGATAGCTTATGAAATAAGAAATTCACACTTTTTTGCCTCTAAGCTACGTCATGGCACCAAAGGGTTACTGTGCTTTGAAACCTTCACCAACAGCCTTACAAAACATTTAGTATTTTTTCTTTCTGCTTTCTTAAAGGCCCCAGATGTGTTCTTGCAGATCAAAAGAGACCAACTTATAAAGTTAAACGAAATGGAGGGCTTTTGTTCCAAGGCATCGTTGCTGAACTAATTATTCCTGGATGTTGTTTAATGAAATAGTGGTGCCATATATTAAAACAGTTAACAGGATGAGTTGCGTGAGTTACAGGAAAGGTCTGATCTGGGATTATAAATTTTAGGTTTTCTTCAAAGGAGATGAAACAAACTACTCACAACTCCCCAGTCCTTTCTGTCACTGAAAGGCTGAAATAAAAGAACCCAAAAATGTATGAAAGTTGAAATATCATTCTACATATTCACCCTTCCCTGAATGATAGAGAACTAAAGATGGAGGAGTTAAAAAACCTCCCGAGATTCTTTGAGATGGGGAAATGAAGATCTAAGTTATCCTGTCTATTCCCTGAATGCTACAAAGCACAAGTTAAAATAAATATTGGTAAGTCTTAGAAGAAACTTAATTTTAGACATACACACACAAAACAAGAAAGGACTCCCATCTTAAAGCAACCCAACACAAATAGTTACCAGAGCAATTAAGTATATTTATTATCAGGGAAAAAAACAGTAGGGTAGGTAGACAAAGAGATATTCCAGCATCAAATTATTAGCAGAACTAGATCTTTTACATTATTCTGCAGCCCCTAACTGCACTACTATTTTTTGGTAAAATGCATATTTAACTACACAGTTACCTTACTGAGAGAGACAAAAAACCCTTAAAATCCCTAAGGACTTTTCAGGCTAGGAAGGCAACTTTTCACTCTTATACATTCAGACAATAAACACTTTACTTCCCTACTGATACTCTCTTCTGTGTTTGTATTTTACAGCCTGACACAGGCCAACCCAACACTTGACTCCTAATTAACAGACCTAGGAGCTGGAGGTCCGTATATTGATCACACTAAATGGGATTAGTGTGAAATAAAAAGTTCAAAAGGTCTTGACCAAACTTCACCACAGCCCAGCTGTGACAGCTGCTACGAATTTGTGTATCTAGTGCCTCACATTTTTATTATGAGGGATCTGGTGCACAAGAGTTTGCAGTAGCCTATGAGATCACAAAGGTTCACTAACAATGTCAGGCTCTGTAACTGTAGTGACTGACTGAAGAAAAAAATCCTCTTGCTTGTTTGCATAGGTCTTTTTGACTAACTCACAAAAAGGGTCCCCCACCTCTGACAGAACAAGCATTTACAATAGATGTAGAGTTGTGACTTCTCTGCCTCTCAAGGATTTGTTAACTTGCTATGGAAGAGCTGTCCGATTTGAAAAACCCTAGGTTTGACCATAAAAGAAATAATTCCTGATCCATGCTGCAAGCACACCTAGTATATTCTGACAATGACAGACAGGAGGTGTATTCAAATGACAGAAGTACAAACTATTATCTTCTAAACACTTCTAATATCCTATTATCTTTTTATTTGCCTAAACCTTTCAGCTGTCATCAGGTGAATAAATATTTCTACATTTTGCACACAGGCACTTCTTACTGGCAGTCCTGTTGACATGATTTTTAAAATCTTCATCAAGATCCAAAGAAATTACAACTATCATCAGCATATTTTAGTATTTCTGAGTACCTATGCAAATTCATTTCTTATTTAAAACAAGCAGCCTCATTTTCCAGTATCAAGTATCACAGACACCTGTAACAAACACGGGAAATCCACTACAACTCAGGGAAGGGAACAAGCCCATCAGGCAGAAATGTGTAAGTACGACTGAGGTACAGTGAATGCTCACGAGGATTCTCTTGGCTAATACGATGTTTACCAAAATATTCACAATAAACCATGAACAAAATGCTATTTTGCTTTTGTTAGGTGTTTTTATTTATTGGTTTGTTTTAGAACATACTCTATCAGAGTATCTTCTGAGAAATATCAGTTCTGGGCATTTATATATCAATGATAAGGAAACGGTCATCAGTCAGGAGAAAGAGATGGTAAACAATTGTAAATTTATAAATAATTTTAATCCATTATGGGTCTTTTAAAAGGAAGCTATATGTGGTCCATGAGGGAACCTTAAAAATAGGCTCACTGGGGTTGCAAAATGCATGTTTAACAGAGGAGGCAGCTTCAGAGCCATCAGCAAGAGCACCTGAGAGCAAATAACCAAGGACAGAAGCGTGAAGTCTATGAAAAGAACAGTAACCTGTTAATGCTGGCACAAAAAGGTATTTCACAGAGGAAAGAACAATTCTTTATGTGGTATTGCAGCACACCAAAAACCAACTTTTCATTTCCTTTTTATTTTTTTCTATGTACGTCTCTTCTGCTCAATTTCTTTCCTCACAGCATCTGTCACTTCCTGTCCTTTGGGTCTCAAGACTGTAGCTGCCCAATCACACCCGGTGAGACAACCTTCCCTAGAACTGCCAATGACATTTCAAAGTACCACAATTAGGCTTCAAAATTAACATTCCAAGTCTGGGAGAAGATTTCACATGTGACTGCTCTGCCTGCATTCAAGACTGGAAAACTGCAACTGTCACTCTCTTCCAAGTCCTGAAAGCTAGAACCTTTTCTTTTTAAATTAAAGTTGAAATTACATGTAATCCAAAGTGTGCAGGCCACAAAAAATTCTTTGCGATAACTGAATCCAGTCCAAAGAAGCTTATCTAGCCTATCCAGCAATGCAAAAATGTTTCATTATTAGAAACTAGATAGATAGGTTTGGGTGTTTGGATTTTTTTTTTTTTTTTTGGTGGGAGGGGCAATGTGTTTTTAAAAGTTTCATCAGATTTTTTAGAAATACTTCTTCAGGATCAGGCTTCCTTATCTGCAGATTTTTTTCATCATAGTCACTACGTCTCACAGCTCCAATACAGCAAAAAGCACTGTGCCTTCCTATGTTATCAGTTTATTTTCTCTGTATTAAAAGTTGTACTAATGTAATAAAGAGATAATTTGGGATGCACCATCCCAGTCCTGTATGACTTTTTTAGCACAATGCAAGGGGTTTGAGAGGAAAATATAATTTCATTGGAAGTGAATGAGCACATTTAGGAAGTAAAATGTCTACTAGAAAAGCCTATAACTAAGTCCAGAGTGAATCTGAAACTAAAAACTGACCATATCATTCGAAAGAAAAACGTCAATGTCAGACTCTTGCTGTCACAGCCAATGTTCATTAGAGGAAATTAAGTCAGCAAGTTGGTACAACTGGTGGAAGTTTTATCACTGTCTTTCAACAGCAGAAGTGCAGGAAAGAATTTAAACAGAGATGAGGCCAAAGATAAACAGAAAAATAAGAAAAGCTTTTAACTTGGCCAGTAAGCCAAGTTTCTCAAGTTTCTCTAAGGAGATCCTTGCTTCAAACTGAAGAGACCAAGCTTCAAGAATCAATAAAACAAAAACGAGAAAAAAATATACATGCAATATTTAAGCATACATTTATACCCCACTGGCTCCAGATTCTATGTGTAACATATGTACATTTCACATTCCTTCAGAAAATTAGATTTAGAAGAGAAAAGTTTCTGCATAAAACCTGACAAAATAGCTGCCATTAGTCACTTAATTTCATTTTTCTATCTTTCTTAAAAGGTAAAACAATACTTCAGTACCACTGAAATATTCTCTGTTCAGCAATTGTAATTTTTTGCATCCCCTTTGGATATCATATTTTAAAATTATGATAGTTTTTTCTCCCTTTTCCTACAACAGGTAGGTACCACATCGCCTTTGCGGTTTTCTTATTTTATAAAAATGGGATAAATTGCACACTGTTTAGGAAACATCTCATCGCCTTATTTTTATGAAAATATTACCTAAAATCTCAAAGGATGCTAATATTTAACAAAAAGCATAGGGTTAGCCTATTAGGATACCAAGTCTGACAAGTTATCTAAGGCAAAGACTTATTTCAGTCATTTCAGAAGAAAAACATGAAACCTCAGTACCTTACCAACCTTGCAACAATAGAAATGAGGTTGCAATGAATTCTTGTCTCACCCTCAATAGTGGATTCCAATTACCATACTCACAGGAGAAGGAAAAATATTGAAAAAATATAACACCATTTTTTTCAGACAAAGTAGTGAATGTTGCCACAGAAAACATTGCACAGATATAAATTTACAAAGAAAATCAGGTTCCCACTCAAACTTCACTCTTTTTAGTCTTGTTAGACCCCTGATACGTGAAAAGGATGAGCTCCCACTCTGCACAGACACAAGGGAATGAAAAAGGGATACTAGTGTGAGGTTTAGCAGCAAATAAATAGCTTTGCTGTTATAAATTTTAGTAGAAACATTATTAGCTATACTTAGTGAGCTTTGTGGTTTAATATGCGTTCAGCACAAGTAATTTTTCTACAAGTCTTTGGCTCCATCTGCTGACTTTTAATATTAAAAATAACTGATGAGGTTGAAAACGTTCATGTTTTTGGAACATGTAAATCACCCACATTTTTTTAAGTGTGGTTCAAAAGGTACAACTAAATACCCCAAGTGTGTGGTCTTGTAAATTTGTCAGTTAAAATTACCTTGAAGCAACAACATTCCAGCTCTGAGGAGAAGGTACCTGAGCGAGCCTTGGATGTACAAGGGGTAAACAAGTCTTGCTTGGAAAATTGGCTGGAATCAGATTTAAACAACAGGCAGACATCTGGATGTTTATGCCACAGAATCACCCAGCAATTAAGTACAAACCTGAGAAGTGAGATTCTAAGTACATGAATAAAAAGAATCAAAAAAATCTATAACACAACCCTTGTGAGAGCTTATTGGAGACATTTGCTCAACACCTGCCTGTGGTGGTTTCAGCTTCTCCCATTTGCAGAGAGAGGTCTGCTTCAAAGAAACTAAAGCTTGTTTTATTTATGACCAAATAAAAAAAGATAAAAAATAACCCTGCAGGTTCAAAAGCACAAATATTTGCCTGTTCCAACTCTGATTTATTTTTCATTATTGCAGAATTCTGATCATTATCAGAGCACTACAAACTCAATAGGTAGAATTGCTGCATGAAAAATTACATATGAGAAATGCACCTAATATGCTCTTTAAATATAACAGGGGGAAGTTTTAGTCCCGAAATAAAACACATTTACGATACTTCATTGGCTTTTTTTACAATTAAACAACTAAATACATCATTAAATCACAGCAGTCTGCTTTATATTGAGCTCTTGTGGCTGCAAATTATTTGAGCGGTAACTGGGATAATCAGCATCTCAGAATTTATTTTCCTTTGTGACTTGAACTTTTAGTATCTGTATTAGAAAAATCTAACAGCCACACTCTCACGACCACCCCCCACAAAAAACCTCAACACACTCAACTGCCAAGACTTGCTGTGTCATCTCTGTGCACTCTGAAACTTTCCTGTTACTATCAGTGTAAGAGATACATTCAGCCTCTCAAACTGAAGCCCGGTTGTTGCAATTGCTACACGTGGAGGAGGTTTATTTTTTCACATGCTGCTCTTAGTTTCTATATCAACCTATTGGAATCTTAGTAACTGACTTACAAACACAGGTAAAAAACAATAGATGAAACAAATTATGTTGGCAAGGGGATTTAAACACAGAATGATTTCTTAACCATGTTAAAGCTAAGATTAAACAGAATCTGAAACAGATCCTAAAACTCAATCTTTATCACAAAAAAAGGCTCATCTTCATAGCTTTCTAGAAGGAAAAAAACTCTTCTGAAATGAAAATATAAAACCCTCTTTTAGATTCAGCACATACCACAGAAACTGCAGTTTCTAAAAAGTTTCTTTTAAAACTATTAAATGTTTATAATGTCTCCTTCAGATCCAAGACTGAACCTAAGAAATCCACTACTTTCAAAAACTTAAAACACAGGAATCCAAATTCTGAACAAAGATTACCAATGAATGTTAATGGTCTACAAAACATTAGGAAGATACAAGACTCATTTCTACATGGCTCTGCTCAGATACAGGTATGGCTCCACTAGGTTTAAAACTATATTTATGCAAATGTACACACTGGGGAAAATGATCACCACACAACTAAGATTGAGGGAGACATTAATGAAAGCTTAAAATACGATCACATTTAAACATAAATCTAACCTGAAAATTTGATTCTTCTTTTCTTAGGAAAACAGCAAGAAAAATCAGCACGTGTACTGTAAAGCACTGCACATAACTATAAAAATTTAAATCACCTCAATGAGCTCTCTGTTGAAGTGTATCTAAATCCTGACTCAAATAAAAAGCCCTGGTTGGTGTCAGCATCACTAGATGACATGGAAAAAATGAAAGGCAGGATTAAAACTTCATTTCTGAGCTGATCAGAAGGGACATTGTCCATCACGAACAACAAAGAAATGTAAAAGAAAAAGCAGTAATACAATGTTTGATTTGCGGTGTTACACTCGCTGTGCCAGAAAACATGAACGTTATGGATTCAAAATAACATTAACTCAGCCCACTCCTCATTCTGGACATCTAATGGCATGTTTTTACAACTGTTTGTAATGTACATGTCAGATGGATAAGTCTCTCTTCTGAGTCACACTATAACCACAAAACTACGCCTGAGCATTAACTTTTCTTTCTCCCCTACTCCGTTTAAAATCTGACGTAAAAATTTCTTTGCCTTTCTCTCCCTATATGCACCTTCAAAGCACCTTGCCAATACTGAACACATGAAACCCTCAGACAAGAATTAGAACCATCCTTATTGAAATAAGCAAAATTAAAAAAAAACAACAAAACCTCCATTCTCCTGAAAACTAAAAAAAAACCAAAAAACCACAAACAAGAAAACCAAACACCACGAAACCCCACAAACCAAGTGAATAGAACTCTTACCTTCACATTCTTATTTGTGTGTTTTTACTAGAGAATTACTGTCATTTTTCAAAAATACTGCTTGATTTCTTGCCAAAAACATCCCTTTAAAAACTAAGAAAAAGCACCTCAATGTTTTCAGTAATTCCCCCAAATCAGTTCAGCATACACGTTTTACAGAGGCGGAGGGTACTGAAGCCACAATTGCCTTCCCTAAACATGTTCTCCTTACTCTTATTAACTCCATTCTCTCTATTCCTAATAGTAAATCTCAAGTTGGGAAAAAATTCCCCCCTGCCCCAAAGACTTTAAAATCTCCAAGGACCTCTCCAGAAGTGCAGCCAGAGCCTGTGATCTCCGCTCTGACAACCAGGGATGTGCTACTGGCACAGATCACACATCTGGAAAATGGATTTAAAAATGGAAGTTCAACAACCTCCACAAAGGATGAGCAGGTAGGAAAAGTGAAGATGAAAACAAAGCAAAGCAAAGTAAAAGGAAAGACCTGAAAAAAAAAATCTGTACTACAAAAATGTGTTTGACCACAATCGTATTTTAGAACTTTTGACTAATCTGTTAGCGCTTTCTGTACAAAAGAAAAGCAGACACTGAGATTTCTACCAACCTAGGAATCTTCCACCATTTCCCTGCTATTTAGGGAAATACATGCCTGAAAAATATTAACACACCAGAATAAATTATGTTCAATCTTACGTAACATCTCAGACTCACCAGAGGGCTCAGAACAAGCTGGGGCCTCGCTCTGTATCCCTCTGTTGGAGAACTTTCTCCACCTCCACCCATAAGAGATTAAAGACCTACCCTGGGGTGAAGATATCTAATAACCTCCTCTAGAGCCCAAACAATCAAGGAGCCTTTGACTAGACTGGAAAGAAGCACTAATGTGAGGGTCCTTACCACCTAAATACATTTTGTACACACAACTACTTTTCCCCAAACAAGAACATCACGTCAACAACAGAAAAAGAACATTTGAAACAGAAACACATATTGTACAAAACATTATTCTTGTTCAATCATCACCTGACTCCAACTCTCTCTTAAAACTGAATGCAAAATAGCTCACAATAGGATTTACTGTTTTATTTTACTTTATTTCACAAAGACTTGCATTTAGACAAAACCAACGGGTGTCGCTCTGTGCTGACTCAAGGCCAAACTGGACATTTATTTTAGCTGTATTGAGCATTTATTCCAATCCTTTAGTAAAACCACGTATTTCCAAGCTTCCCTTCTTTTCTGTGGTTTTGAGTGCCTGTGGTATACCTGCATATTCCTCATTCCCTCAAGACTTTAAATTGTTGTCAGCTAATCTCCACAAGCAGGATAGATGTCTTCAGCTAGGCAAGAAAATACCTCATGAATAATACCCATATTTCAAAAAAGAACTGATTCATAACACTACATACTTTTTCCTTAAGTCACCATTTAACTTTTTGCAGTCTTATGTACTAGGTGTTGCACATCAGACAAAAACCTCCTCTAGGGATGCTTAGCATAACAGTCTATTGAAATTCACTATATAATTAATATTAAGAAAAAGCAACTACAACACAGTAATTGAAATTAAGAAAACAAAAGCAAGTAAGTTAAAGGAATATCAAGAAAGAGCAGAAAAACTTCTAGACATTCTGAAGCTCCACACAAAATTTACACGACAAACCAATTTCTGACTTGTTTTCCATACCTCTCTTCCCTTTCTGTTAAAGAAAAAACCTTGACAGCTGTATATATACACCAGGGTTATTTATTCCCATGACTTAATCTGTTCTCGTGGCTGATTTCTGCCATCTAAACTGGACAAGGATTAAGGCCACCTCTGTCATTCTTCTTCAGAACCTATTACACACCCTATACACATATATTGAGAGAATGTATCTTAAATACAGGTCGCCTAGAGAGAAACAGCTTAACTACTAAATCTAACTTTCACAAACACCTGACAGTTTTTAAGTCTACAATTTTAGTATTTAAAAATGTATTAGCTACATAGACACTTTAAAAGGCTATTTGACTTTCCTTGTTATTTCTAAAGTGTGAAATGTTTATTCTTGATTATTTATTCATTAGAGGAGAAAGAAAGAAAAGCCAATTTTATGTCATATGCCTTAAAGCTAATCTTTACTCCCATGAAGAGCCTGGGAGTTTGTAGCTTTCATTTCAGACAGCTGCAAATGGAAATCTGTATCTAGGCATTCGTATCATGTTCATCACAGTACTATCTGGGCAGCTAAACTAATTATATAATTCCAGCTGATACTGTAAATATTGGCTCTCTCTAGTATTAACTTTTCCAATTCAAGCTGCACCAGCTATTATAATATGAAGTTCTGAGAATACTTTAGCGAGGAGATGCATCTCACATTTAGTTTCAACAATACATGTTATTGTCACAGGCATATGATGACAGATTCAGGTGATGAGCTGAATAAACATTTAAAGAGCAAAGTAAATTCTCATGTAATTTTCATGGCAGTATCAAAGAATAAAATGTAGAGAGTTCTCTAAGTGAAGCCATCTCGGAACCACACAGTACAAGGCACGAAATCCACAGGACTTCCTATAGTGTTATAGCGATACTTCAAGAAAGTACTCTGGGAATTGAGTAAATACAGATTTCTGCGCACTTACGCGCTAATCCATTTTCTTCTGTTTCTGGGTCAAATTTATTTTCAGCAGCATTGGTTAAGCAATGTTTTCAATATTCAGATCCTTTCTCTGCCAGTGGCCAGAACTAAGCAGAACTTTGTAACACAGAGACCACAGCTTAGTTAATGTGGCACTTGCGGAGCTGTTCTGCTTCTAAAAGCCTCATTAAATGAGGAACTGTACTGTGTATGGATGACCAAGAAAGAAGAGTGACATTCCCTTCCTTCATTTTGGTTACTGAAATTTTGCCAAAGCCTCCAGCAGTTGAATTTAAGTATTTAAAACATGAGAATTCCTCTCTGCCCTAACAAAGCCTTCTCATAACATTACATTCCCAGCAGCAATGCCATGTGAAGGCTGTGTATACCATATAGGAGGTCACCTTCCCAATCACTACTCAAGTGTCTCACTAAGATTCCTGCTCAAACGGTTTGTGTACGTGCATGCGGGTCTGCTTTCAGTTGAACTGCACTGAGAACTATTCTACCTGATAAATTGAAAGAAATAAAAATAAAGTTAATGACCTGGCAGCAGCAATGCTTAAGCAAACAAGTTATGCAAACACAATCCAGTCATCTTTTGCTTTAAGGACTTACCATAAAGTTAAATAAAAAGGCATGTGGATGAAACTTGGGATTACTACAGCAATACCCATTAACTTAGTTTCAAACTGATCTTGAACTCCCGGATCACAAAGCCGAGAACACAACACCTGATCCCTGGAGCTGCAATGGTTCAAGAGGAAAGATGCTACCTACTAAATCCCAGGAAAATATGTGCCTTTTTGTTCAGCTGCATCCCAGTAACAGCTCAAAATTGCAACAGCAGATGAGCAAATGCAGGAAAAAAAAAGTTTCTTCAATCTATGGTGTAAGTAGAAAAGACCAATCACTCTGAAGAGCAAACTCTGGAAAAGGAGCTAGAAATGGACAAAAAAAGACAGGCAGGAGAAAAAGCAGAGTGAGCAGATAAAGGAAGTTGAGACAATATAGAAAAATTTAGATGTCAGGAGTAATCTTAACAGCTCATTAGATGTTTAGTTTTCTTTTCAACCTCGTTTTGGAGTAACAAACCTGCACATTTGTTTATCTTCATGTGTTGCTATACCAGAGCCAAATTGCTCACTCATGTAGCAAGAACATAATCCATTTCTCCATTTGTGGCACACTTGTACACTGGGATTTGGAGGCCTAACCATCAGATCCTGCAACCCAGTATGGCAGTGATTCCGAAAGAGCTACAGAATACTGAGCATGAGAGACTACACATGGACATCACATCTACCAGCAGTCTGCAGGAGTCCAGGGAGGACACTAATGTGGCAAATTACTGGAGAAAACACCTATATACATGGGGCAGCACATGCAGTCACTAGTGGTACTATCACTTCAGTGCCAAGACCAACCTCAGAACAACTCTGCCTGGATCATTTTCCTGTCAGTACAATAGTTCCTTCTTCAGCTCAGTTTCTTTCCCACGTTGTATTTCTATCACAACTTTCTTTACCTTTTCTAACAGTTCTCATGGGACAAAGTGTTTACTGAAATCTTGACAGAAATAACGTATCTTGACTTATTTAAGAATATCGGTCATTATATCAAATAAAAGTATGACATTCATATCACACAGCATTTTCTTCTACTTAGAGTTGAGATTATCTTGAATTTTTTTTTCACTTTAAACCTCACTGAAGAGTGTACCAGTTCTTAGGCAGTAACAGCTCTCTGCAGTAGCCAGCTATTAAGGCAAAATTATCTGCATGGCAATGGCACAAAACACACACTCCAAATTAACCTCACACATTAACCACTACCAGTCTGCAGATAATCCTGCACAAGCAAGCAGTGCCATAGAAATGGTGCAGAAGTTAAGTCTACCTTGGAGAGTAATACTGTTTCCAGCAATGCTGCATGTCCACGTGGAGCCTTGATCCCAACAATCATTTCAAGATGATTTAAATGGACAGAAGCAACACAGAAGTTACAAATCTCTTCTTTTTCAGATTCACTGCAGGAAGAAACTCATATGCTTTGTCTTCTGATGGATGAGAAAAATTGCCCAATCTTGTACCTCAACTGTCTCTATCTTGCAGGGAGCACAGGGTACACTTAGACCTCCAAGAAAAGCTGCAGATGAATTTCAGTATTTGAAGAGTTAATTGGCCAGCACTGACTAGGCCACTTTTCTGCCTACAGAGATTACATTAGACACACAAGGTCCAAAAATACAGTATATGGTTTGGATTAGCACTGCTCAGGTTGGCTGCTCTCCCCTGGCTTCCTTCCCTTCTCCTTGGACCAAGTGGAAAAAAATTAAAAGCCCCACAATATATATCAAGATCCCTTTCTATTATGTATTATCCCTGGTCCTGAATAAAACAAACCTTAATGCACAAAGTCCTTTATCTTGCTCCTGTACTTTACTGTACCTGTATGATACTCAATAAAAAATTGCAAGTGACTTGAACAAAACATTTTACTTTGGTAATAGGTAGTGAATGAAGAGCAACATACAAATCTCTTGCTGAACATTTTTATTCCTGAGGGTTTTTTTGGTAAGTCTATAGGTAACCACAATTTTGTATGGTTTTTAAATACAAACTTAAAATAGATTTTGTGCTTCGCAGTCTTCAGGTTTTGTTGGCATTTTTTTTTCTCTTTTTTTTCAGGCTTGGTGTTGGTTTGGTTTTTTTTTAAATGTGAACTAAAACAGAGATAAAAAACAAAACCATAAAAAACACACAGTAAAAAGTTACAAAACCATACTTGAAAATGAGGGAACTGATCTTCAGAAAGAGCTCAGCATCTGCTACTCCTATTCTCTTAAAAGATCAAGCCAAAAAGATTTGAGAAGTTTTTATTGCCGGATCTAAATTTCATCCCACAGGCACAGGATCAGGTCTTTAATCCTTTACTTAACCACAAAGAACTGTGCAGAGCAGTTTAGTTCTTCCAAAACAACTGATAATATCCTAAATGCTCAAAGCAGAGTACTTTCCAGCATAAGCCAAATCCTGTATATTTTGCTTTTAAGTAATGCCACAGCAGATGCAAAACCAGTAGGATTCACACAGATGTTTTCTAGGAAAGAAGAAAATATCCAAAAAAACATAACCCATGCTTTAGAAGCAGCAGACAAATAAAAAAAGTTTAATTCTTGTACTGAATTAAACCACATGTACAACATTATGTTTATACATTTAATTTATTGCTTTAGGATTTAAGATTCTTGCATTTTTGCACCCACATCTTTTAATATGCACCATAAACTGTCTTTTCACAATTTTACCAGCTACATTTAGGTAATTCTTCTCCAATCCAATTCTCTGAACTGCCCTTCTTCCCTGCATTCCAGTGAAAAGAAAATGTTCAAGGCAAGCAAAACTCCCTTCCCAGTAAAGGACCTGTTGCATTTGAAAAGCTGCTTATATAGATATTGGGCAAGAAAAACCCAAGCAGCAAAGGAAGAAACAGATGTAGAAACAGTATTCAGACATCCTTTCAGAATATACAGCAAGGGTTCTCTCTATTCGCAGTGCAAAAAGCAGTCAACATTGACTGCAATTTGGAAGCGGCATATTAGGAGGCCCAAAGTGCTCAAAATGGTAAAAGCAAAAACTTCTTTAAGACTGCACCATGAAAGTCCACATACAAATGCCTTTGTGATCCAGTTCAGTGGGGTTTGATCCAAGTTCGTTTTCTGAGATTTACACATCCTCTGACAAAGCTTAACTGTGCGACTCTGGTTGTGCAAAAGTCCTTAAATAATCTAAAATTAGTTCTTACTATATGTAGATACATACATGTAGCTCACTAATCAGAGGTCTCGGGACATCAGATAGACTGAAGTACTCACACGGACAAAAGTAGATCTCCCTGTTACAATTTTAATAGCTACAATGGTTTGAAGGAAATAGTCTTGCAAATACTAATTGGGTTATTCTATCAGACAGTGGAGAATTTTTTTGTTGTACCAGCCATAAAAGCTACAGAATATTTGCCAAAACACAGACCAAGGTTATCTAGCCAACAAAAAAACCTTAGAAGAAAACATCTCTTTACATATGGTGAAAGTATATGAAGCCATGAAGCTTCTCAATATCACACAAAATGATGCTTCTTGAAAGTTCATAAAGTCAGTATAATTTGACAGTCAATAGGCTCTTGCCAACACAGAACCACTACTAGTTTAAAAAAAACCACTCATTTACTAGGAGACTTGACTAAATAAACAGAAGCAAGTTCCTCACATTTTCCGTATTTGAGTCTCACATAACCTTTTAAAAGTTCACCTGAGTACTAAAACAATTCGTATGACTACTCTCCAATATGAGGGGAGCATTTCATAAATGTGCTTGCAACTTTTGAGACTGAGAAGCTCCACACTAATAATGGCAGTTGGCTACTACCAACCTCCAGGATGGTCAAGGCTGGAGCTGGTAAGAATATTTCTCTTTCCTTTTAATGAGATTTATTATTACACAAGAAACAACTTTTTACCATACAACACCAGATATGTTACTCAGATTCAGCACAGAGTGAGAACCCCCACATGATCCGCTAGAGAAAAACATGAATGTAACCACTCAGCAGGAACACAGCTACTCAGCATTCAAGACGCTCACAACTTCTGACACACAGAGTACAAATGGCAGCACACTGGACTTTACAGAGGTTCCAAGTCAGTTATTAACCTCCACCAGCCACTCAGCTTGCATCAATCTGCTCCAGCATTTGTCAGCAATTCATTAAACTGGACAGACAGGAACCTCACTATAAGAACAAAGAGAAAAGTTTCTACTTCTTACAATTCCTGAAATAAAGCCCCAGCAGTGGTCTTCATACTTGGCTGCCACATCCGTGCTCTGGCTCTTGTATACCCACAGCCCCTGATCACAGGTAAGGCAATGGTGAGTGGACACTTTAAGGATAACCAGATCCATGAGCTGTGTATATCTCTGCCTCCTCACCCAATTCAGACTTCACCTCTTCTGTGATCTTTCACAACTCTTAAGACAGAGGGAGTGATTCTTGTAATCCAACCTGGAACATTTTCTGTGCCTAAAACATCTTTAGATGCTATGCTAATATGTCTTTGTTTCACTCAATCTTCCAGTCTTTCTAATGTGCTTGCAACTGTGAAATCCAAAGTTAGAATCACAAACTCTGATTTCCCCTCTCACCTCGATAAGGAAGGCAAAAGATACCTTTCTCCCACTGAAAACATTTTCCTTTTTCAGTTAAAGTGTACTATAAAAAGACCCAACAGCACTGGAGTTTGGCATTCATCCTCATTTAAATTAAAATCTAAACAGCATACACTTTAGATATCAGTAAAATAAAAACCCATCAGTAAAACAAAATAAAACTAAGTTGTAAAAAATCCTTATTATTCAAACTCCAGTAACTTTTATAAAGTAGAAATACAAGTGTCACAAGTTGTTGCAGTTTATAAACTCAAAGACTATAGAGATTGAAAGGCCACTGAAATAATCTTAAACGACATTCAGAATTCTGCCAACACTGTGTTTTTGCTGCAGAAATCCTAGATTCATGCTCTTCAAGGTGGATTTCAAGCGCTAAAGAGCAAATAGTACTAACTCAATTGGATAGTGAACTGTTTGCTGTGTCAAAGCTTTTTGCCAAACACATATATATAATTTTTTTTTTCGCTATATGGATAATCAACCCCAGATGGCAATTTACATAGGTAAAGCATAAAGGAATCCATGCACTGCTGGTGCTCGCAGCCTCAGTCAGCGCAAGCATGGGCGTTTGAGAATGTCACTGTTTATTTTTAATTGCTATGTCTCTCCTTTGTGCAGGTTCAAGCGGTCAAAGATGTCGAAGTCCATTAGTAGAACTAGAAGGTGATGCCACTTCGTTTGGTGAGAGGGTTCTTCACATTTAAAAAAAGCAGCTGGTTTGTAATGTCCCTAAATGCCCAGCGGGTACCAGCCGTCAATCTCAGTTACCATTGGGTCAGGGCAAAAAAAGGTCAGAGAGAGTCATAAACCACAATGTGTTGTGAAATGTGCTTCCTCCATTACCTTGTAGGCCTGAGAAAAGTCTGACCTTTTATAGGTATCCTAACCCAGTTCTGCATGATGCTGGCAGGGGTAAGTACAACATACAGCTGCAACTTGCAAACATTGCTTCCTTTTACTGTGCCTTGTTTTCCATACCTGTGCAACATGAAGGTGAATGTCCACAAGTTGCTAGCGCCAAAATATAAAACTCTGCCCACCATCATTCAGAAGCATGGACACATCTTGTATTTCACACACAGCAGTGGAAGGTTTAATTCATTAACAGCAACTGGATGAATAACTAAAACTTTCAGAGAAGTTGTTAATGCCATAAGAGCCAAGTGATCTGGCTTTTCTTTGCAAATGACCTATTTATCTGCTAAGCTGTCTGTCACTTCAGTGACTACCCTCCCAGCCACCTGGGAAGAAAGCCCACTAAAAAAGTCACACAAAGTCTTTTCCACTGTCCTTTTAAACACCAATTTACAAGTTAATTACTATATTTTTGCCATTTCCTCCTTCATATGGATTCTTAAAAAGCAGACTTACTCCTAAACATATTTCTTCAAAACATTCTTGGACTACAGATGAAAAGCAGAATAGTCATTTCCAGATATAATCTAGTGATGCATTCTTTCTCTGCAAGAAATAATTACTCTGCCCTGTCTCCCCCATCTCCTGGAGCACAAAATGACAGGAAGTTTGGCAAATGCTATGCCAAAAAGAAAGCAGTGAATTCGCTATGCAAGGCCCTGTTTGGGCAGGAGCCATCTCCCAGTCTTTGCATGCCTAACTACTTGTCCCTCTTTGGACTCCAAGCACAAGCAGGCCCAGGACTGAGAACAGGACACAACGGCAAAGGAAAGAACACTGGCAAGTGGAAACCAGGAGAGGCTGAAGCCAGAGCTACAATCCCAGCCAGCATATTCCCTGCACGAATTGAAAGGATGGCTCCCAAAACAGGCTGCATGCCGTCAATAAGAATATGGGCAGTGAGGAACTCCACTGGGGAAGGAGAAATGACAGAGGACGTATTGTACGAATCACTTCTATGCAAAGGACAATAGGATATAAACTAGATGGCCACAGGTATCACTGAAGAGGCTGGCCAGAAATTAATTGTCCACTATCAGCCAAATACTTCAGGTAAAATCAGAATGCCTCACGTAGTCCTTCACTTGTCCAAACAGTACAGTCAAAAATGAGAAAACAGCATGTTCACTCAATGAAATAGTAAGGTCTTTACAGTAAAATGACTTGAAGATAATACTGACAGCATCAAAAGAGTCCCATCCAGGCCTGTTGGGCCAAAACTTGCCTGCCCATAGAATGTAATCAGCTGGGTCCACTTTTAAGTGGTAGCTGCAAAATACTCCTTACGTCTAAGGAGTATTTTGGGCAATTCCCAAACTCCTTAATTCATTATAGGCAATTAATACTAAGGGAAAATCAAAACAGTGATAATCAGCACCTGTGAAATAGATTTTACATGTTCCAAGCATAAAGTCACTGTGTTTTCTTTTAAAGGATGAATATATTTTAAGGAAATCAAATGGTAACAACAGTTAAGCAGTTCAAAGGCCATTGGAAGGTCTCTTTGACTTTGTACAGTCTCTCTGAAGAGCCCAATGGCAGCAAGCCACCTACTGCATCCCAGCAGTTCTCTCAGAACATGCTGACACCAATTAAAGGCTCAGCAAACAAAGAGAATGTGCACTGAACATTTCAATGCCCTCTTGTCATTCCCTTTGCTTTCAGACATTTCTGGAAGCCTACCTACCTGGATTCTTTTACAAACCTTCTCACTGCAGCGTATCTCAAATGAAAGTAACCTCCCTCACACACTGTTCAGTCCTTGGGCACATCCCATCTTGGAAACATGCCCTCTTTGCTTTTCTGAATTTGAAAGCCTAACATGCTCATCTAGATCAGTCTTCTCTTCATCCAACTAAATTATTGAGCAGGTAAGTTTATTGACTGCCTTATTTAAAAATCACTATGCCTCTTCCTGTTAAAAGCTGGGTTATAATAGAGTACAAAAATTATAATTGAAAATAATTGAATCATTTCAGAATGGATGAGAACACTCCCTTCTTTGTTGAGTGTCTCTTTCTATCAGGAAAACCAGGGGAATGAAAATGAGAGACTCACCTTCAGGGCAGGAATCTCCACATTGTCACCAAGGCTAACAGAGCCAGAAAGAATAGTCCCTGTCATCACTGTGCCTTGACCCTTGATAGAGAAACAGTGGTCGACTGCCATAAGGAAGTGTCCCGAGGGGTCTCGTGATGGCAGGTAAGCCTGAGACTTCAGGACCTGAAAAAAAAGATAAAAGCAGCAGCATGCCTGGGTGAAAAGTCGTGACAGCAACACAGCAGAAGGCAGGCAAGCAGATGATTGATAGAACAAGCTTGCAATTTTACTGATTTCAGGCATCTCCCAATGAGCTTAGAACTCACCAATGTCAAATTAACTGTGTGTGCCATAGAGGAGACACACACTTAGCAGCAGGAACAGTTTGATTTTCTGCCTTAGAAAGATTTGGTGCTGCACATTTAGCTTGGTTAGCAAAACCTCGCTGGCGATCAAGTTGCTGCCAAACTCAATACAAACACTGCAGCAAAGCAAAGAGAAAAAAAAACTGTACGTGTGTCATCTCCCGCTTTCTCCCCTTGCTCTCAAAAGTACAATTTTGCAGTGCATTTTGCTACTTCGGCTTTTTTGGATTTTGTGAAAATGAACTTATGTACAGACATTAGTGCCACATAACGCCCATCTCTGCCTCCCTCCCAGAAAAACTGTGATACTGGATTAAGTTTTCAAATTCAACTTCCTCTTCAGATTTCTGTTAGTGCTTCTTAAGGATCAATCCACTAAGAAAAACTACGTAAGTACCATTTTCTACAGAAATTCTTCGAGTTTAGCATTTTTCTTTTGCTGACAAATACTACATTTCTTAAACTACCATGACACAAACGATTTTAATTTTAGAAAGGAAGTCATGTACTCAACATTGCTTCAAAGGAACTCGTTCACTCCTGTCTCAAATTACTTTTGATTTCTGTCACTGTTATGTCACCTGCATATACACTTGGTATTACCTTTAACATCTGTTTTTAAGGTCAAAAACTGCAGCCCAAGCCCAGGTTGTAATGGCAGAAAAATGGAGAGTCTCTTAGGAAGGACAGAAGGGATGATAGCTCGAAGTTCAATGGCAGGGCTCACACAGCATTTGCCAGTTTGTCTAATACTAGGTCTCAGCTGACAGAACAGCTGCAATGAGTGTTTCCTTCAAAGGTTTCAACCCTGGAGAACATCCCAGTAAATCTAACAGGAACCAGATAAAGGCAGAAGTAAGCACTACCATATCTCCTCATCTCCAGAAACTGCTGGGGGCAGATTGGTCCTGGCTAAGTCTAGTCTAAGGCCATACTACATCCCATGCCCATGCTGAGTCGCATGAGCCTGGGAAGTGATACAGCATTCAGTGCTCAGAAGCCCTGTGGAATATCCTGCCTTTATACTAGCCTGGCTGCCCAGGGCCAGGCATCCCTAGATTTTTTGATGACTGATGCTGCACCTTAACTTCAGCAATTTACAAGTACTTTAAATCTGGCAGCATCCAAATCAGAATTTGACATGTCTTCAAAGTGCCTAGTACCAAAATGCCTTTGTTTTGGGACTATTTTCTCCTTTCTGAAGTAACAGCGGCATCCCTCCAGGGCAAAGATGTTCCTTTCCCTAAGCTAATTATAGAAAGAGTGACAAGTCTATTGCAAACTACAAACTGCTCTCAGTTATTTTAGGTGTCCTGCTCTTCACAGTATAAACATTATGCCATGTAACCAAGGGTTTTGAACATCTGAGAATGGATGCTTTCATGTTATTAGCATATTCTTCAGCGAGTACCTCAATCAATTCAGAAACACCCAGTGGATTCGCAGACTCTGGGGCTTCTGGTCCACCAGGCTTTGCAGCAACAGCAACAATAGGACACCCAGAGAATCTGAAAGAGAGAAAGACTTTCACCATTAGACCACAGATCTCCTACACATGTCAATACAAAGAACTTCCAGGCTCATCTGAAGGCTAGGAAAGTCCCTCAAATTCCAATTTATCTGCTCCTCCTCCCAATGTGACTGACAATTTCTTCTTGAATTACCAGCAGATCAGCACTACTGGACTTCACTATGAAAGCTTCAGTCCTGTTCCACATTAGCTACTGATTCAATGCTGTAACAGTCTAATGCAAGATTCAGTTTATTTCAGAAGCAAAGGTCTGTTGTTACCCAGTCTTAATGTGGTTTGCATCCAAAGTCATTTTACCTGGAGACTAGCACATTTTTAATTTTCATTAAAACAATTAAAATTCTAACTGTAAAGTCATAACCTTCAAGACAGGAGCCAAATGCAAGATGCCACATGATGCCTACCTGAGTCGGCAGGATCTGTAGACAACAGAAAGATCTAAATCTACTGAAATCAAAGTCTGCAAAACTCGCAAATCGTAAACATGCAAAGGTTCAGAGAGGAGCAGTACAGACAGCTGACCTCAGTTTACCTTTTATCCTACAATCAGTTTTACTCTTCAAGTCCTTAACTTACAAGAGTTTGTTCTTTTTTTTTAATTAAGAAATTCAGACAGCAGACTTGACTTTTGCTCCCTAAAACACAACCTAGTGTTTGTTATTGCATTTTTTCAAAAATCAGAATTAACCACATCAAATATGTATTAAAGTAATGGAATAATAATCAATAAGTACACCCAAAAGTGACTGGTTCTCATAGGCACTTAATTCTTATGCAACATATTCAGACCAAAATTAATTATTTTGGTCATCCTCTTGACACTCACCCCCCCACTGATTTTCTCTCAAAAGGGAGCAAAGTGGAGGGAAGAGATGGCACTTTGCTAAAGAAGAAATGTTAAGTTCTACAAAAGGAGCTCACTCAGTGACCCAGCTGTAATCAGGCACATGAGGTATTTTCTTTGTTTACATGCCATAAGCCTGAGGCATTTAAGGACAAAGGGTAATAAAAATGTGCACTGAAAATTCCTGTGATTAACCACAAAACTTTGGGAAATTTATTTTCACAGAAGTATTTCAGAGCACTGTATTGCAATAAACATAAATTTATGCTGAACCAGATGCTATACTTCTCTTCCCATACACCAGAACAAACCGGAGTAATTGTATCGCGCATTTGGAGGCACTTCTAAACACGATCCATCCCTACTGAAACTCTTACTCCATCACACCAAATTTCTCTCAGCAGAATTTAGATCCTGCTGGACCAAAGGGAAAAGCTGATGTGCAAAAATATTTTTAAAAAATAGGAATTCCATTCATAGAGATAGTTTGCTTTTAGTTTTCGTATCAATTCACAGAAAACCAAGTTTTGATTAGGTAAATTCACAAGTATCAAACTATTCAAATATACAACAGTTACTTTCCTCTGTCTTTCTTTTTCTGCCTTCCATACAATTTCCTGACAACACTACAAAGGCTGCTGAGAAACTCCACATGCCCGAGATACAGAGGACAAGCACTTTGCAATCACACCCAGGTCAGCAGTGCTTTCAAAGCACCATAAAGCACAGATTGCACATGCAAAAACTGAATTTTGCTTTTCTCTCCTCTGTACTCTGAATCCTGTTCTTTAGATTCTTCAGCTCAAAATGTGACCTGATAGTTATGTCCCCTTATATCCCTGAGCAAAGCAAAGATGTGCTGCAGTTTCTGTAACCACACCCAACAGTTCTCCATCTGGATATTTTGGCTTTGTATTATCCTGTTCAAACTCCAAGGAGCTCTTTAAATCAAACAGCTTAATTACAGGAAAATATTTCTCTACACATGATACTTGCAGATGTGAATTTGGAATTGCACCTGAGTTTCTGAAAATCTTTTCACTCTCTTCTCATCATTTTTGCTAAATGTGCCAGTATGTTTAGAAGCACATTGGAAGAGAAATGTTGGTATTTTTGCCAAATATTTTGTGACAAGTTACCTATTAGCATTATTGTTCACTTACTTGGTATTTTCCAAGGTCTTCTGCATTTTCTTAGTCATCTTCTCAATGGCACTCTCTCTCTTCCCCTCTGGAAGGAGATCTATTTTGTTCAGAACTACCACCATCTTCTGGCAGGCAATTTGCCCAATTACCAAGCACTCTGCTGACTGTGTCTGCATCCCTTTTGTCACATCTATCACAAGCATCATTAAATCGATAATCTGGGCACCTGGAGGAGAACTCACAGTCAGTACTGTCACAGCATAAAAAGATTAAGGATCATTTTCTCAAATTGTTTCCATTTAAAATTGTCAGCGTATGTACAAATGCTGAGAAAGACAAACAAAACACAACTCAAAGTAAGCACTGAATGCCACAGCTCTTTTGAAATTAAGACCTTAGGAATTTAAGCTATTATAGGCTACAATTAGGTCATAAGAACCACGGAAGAATGTGATAGTTCAAGTCTAAGGCTGTTATCACTGCATTTAAAAAAATACTAAGAAAACTAAGCTTGCAGCAACACAGGCGTGACATTTGCCTCAATTAAAAATGATAATCTAAGCAGCCAAGCAAGAATCTGATACAACCAAAGAAACATACAACAACACTGCAGGGAATTCCACACTCAGAGCAACCCCAACAAGAGCCAACCACGTACCCCATAAAAACTTCCCACCTGCTTCCCACCATTTTTCTTTCCAAGTCCAAAATTTTGTAAAAGTGAAAACTGTGATCACCACCAGAGACAGGTTTATCCCAAGTCTAAAGAAATTCTTGAACTCCTCATTGTTAGGAAAAAGCAATTTAAAACATCCAACGTGTCACCATTCACTCCCAATTCAGATCCACATAAATTGAATAAGTAATTTCAAACACAGGAACAGAGATCTGATTCCTAGATCTCTTCATGGAAAAGCTCCTAAATTGAAGGCTGAAGTTACCTATCATGCTTATGAATTATTTTTATTTTTCAAAGTATTGTTGTCATGAACCCTTAATCTTTTGATTGAAGTAACCTGAATTTCATGGATTTAAATTAGTTTTCAAGGAAGCTTTTGATGAACATTGGGCCTTCCACTAATTACATTCAGAATTTTCTTGTTTCATTTGAGGTAACTGAAATACTCTGAATACCAAAATAGAAAAGTGCAACAGACTCAAGCGCTCAGAAAGTTTAAACATAAAGTTAAAAAAAATTTAAAGCTGAAGTACTAGAAAGTCATATGCCAAAAACCAGCAAATTTTGAAAGATGATAAAAGCTGGAAATCATGCGAAATTCAAGCACTCTAACTTATATACTTTTAATATTGGCCTTAAGATCAGAAGAACAAGAAATCAATACAACTGTTCCTTGTTCCTTCGCCCTCTCCAGCCTTCCCCTTGCCTTTTTTTGTTTTTAAAGCTTTTACAATGGCTATGACAACAGCTACCCTTGTTCCTAATTCCCATGAACTCAGGGTAGGAAATCATTCTGAGGCTGAAGTGCATGGGTGAATGAGCGGGTGGGAACTACAAGAAAAGATTATGGCTACAAATGACTATTTCAACTTACCAGAGCTTTCATCTTGTAATAATGAATGTTAAGCACCTCAGAGCACTAGTTGGATAATTATGATATTTCCAGCGTTCCTGCAGAATTTTCACCAATCGTTTCAAATATCTCTCCCTGACAAATTGAAGATGGGCTTTATATCTTCACAAGTAGTTTGCATTTTTATTGTTTCGGGAATTGTATTGATTTAGAGCTTGCTTAAATTTCAACACAAACATCATCAAGACTGTACAAAAGGCCCAGAATTTATACACCACCCAAGTGCAGACCTAAAGGTCAGAAACCAAGGGAAACAAATGACATGAAAACAGTTTGAGTGCGACAAAGCACTTAACAATCAGAATGGATCCACTTTTGTGAATGCATACAGCAGAGCTGTTTTAAACTTAATACACATATTTCATATTACACTATTCTACACAGCTGACATCCTCACCAGGAATAGGAATAAATAATGAAAACCAAACCATCAAGTCCAATTTTTTATTAATACCATAAAAAGGACATTCTGGTAACACAACAATACTGCATCTTGAGCCTTACCAAACATTACTGCAATTACTAAAGCACAGCAATCCTCATCCTCCAGAACCAAGCCAAAGCAACCAGATCTAAACCTGGCCTTGAAAAGGGCAGCTGATAAGATGCATTATATACAGTGTGGTACCCTTCCCTCCAAAAGAACACAAAATCTGCATTGAACTGTAATACATAGTTTCAGTACAAGGGGTGACTTTACCTTGAAACTCTAAATCAACTGCTTCAAATTAATTTGTTATAAAGCAAATGACTGCAATTGCTGTATTTATGAATCTATTAGTAACACCTTAAAAGAGCCATAAAAATCATCAACCCAGTTGCTAGAAGGTCGAGAATGTCTGCCTCAGGGCATTGCATAGCAGTGAGAAGATGAACAAAGAAAAATAACTGTACAGTCCATGGAAAAACTCCAGAAACATCAGAAGACATACCATGACATTCCAAACAAAAAGTACTTCAAGTCAAGGAAGCAGCAGCGCACTCAAACACTGTCAGCACAATTACTGTGCCTCCTCCAAAGCCCTAACGTGCTGACTGGCCACAGCTCCTAAGAGGTGGCACAAGATGGGACAGAAGGCAAGGCAGGCAGAGCTGGCACACGAGCAGGGTGGGAAGCTGCTGACCTTCAAAGGAGTTGTGGAGCCAAGGCAAAGATCATGACAGCATTGACAGAAATACTTGAACTGCATTCTCCCCAAGGCATGAGGACATTTTGCAATGTTTTCTACGTGTCTACTCATGCATATCAAGGCAGGAGTGCTCAGGTTTACAGGACCCTTAAGTAACAAGGCAAAAAAATACTGCTAAAATTTAGTTCCTCAACTTTCCCTTTTGAGTTGTTTAATAAACCATCTTTGACAATTCACCTTCTTCCCAATCTTCTCCTACATCATTTTACATTTTGTTTTATTCTAGAACCCATTTCCTTCAACGCCCATCAGCTATGCGTAATAGTTCATTAAATACTAAAAATCATCTAAAGAAGTATACAAGTATTCACCAATGTCACATTTCAAATTAGGTAAGTTGGCAAGATGACAAAACTGTAACCCTCTCCCACCTACCACAAAACACCTCATTCAGTACATTTTCTCCTCATAACATATAGATGGTAATAGCAGACTTAGAATATGTTTAACTTCACATTCACTACTTAAATAATCTCTAGTAAACAATCAGCTCACTATCATATCAGAGTTCAGCCAACAAAAGGGACAATATTTCTGAATAATTTTCTGCGGCAGAGTAAGATTTAACAAGGAACAGTGAAGCAAGGATGGATCATATGAGTACTCTCATGAATAAAATCTCACTTGGAAAGACGTTTCAATTGGGATATAAAAATATTACAGATATACTATGTGAAGACTCCAAAAACAGTAACCAGAATTTAAAAAGGTGAAAATATTACACCTGCAACTGCACAAAATGTCAGCCATGGGGTCTTGTGCAAAACAGAACAGAAGAACTGAAAGAACAAAGAACTGAACTCCTCAAAAAAGGAGACAGAATATGGGCCTACACAGTTAAGAATAGTAATAAGGAAGGGATTATAGATTATATGAGTATTCTTCAAGTCTTCAGATCAAGAAAAGGGCTTGAAATTTCTTTGAACAAAGCAGAGACACATGCAAAGGACAGGTCTGCATACAAGGAAGCACAGCAGTCAAAAATATTTTATCTGTACTAAAGCAGGTCACAGAATCAATGAAAAAGTTAAACTAAGATACTCAAACTATTTCTTCTACAGAGAAAATGGGTGTAACCTTTTATTTGCCATTTCATCTATGAAAGACATGTTCAAGAACATTTAGAAAGATAAATCCTGACATGTGATTTCTCACTTTGCTTGAAAATGAAAGATCAATTATTGGAGTACCCTTTGTGTGATGACACACAGCTCAGATGAAGCCCTGTAAAAAGCAAATGAAATAAACTAGTTGTCATCAGAAAAAAACAAGGGGGTGGAGAAGGATGGGAATTGTATTTCAAAGATAAGCAGCTAAACCACAGCAAAAACTAAGTAGATAGTCTGAGTGAAGAAAAACAAACAAGAAAGATAAAACATGAACGGAGAGATTCTGGATGACAGCCAGATACAGGAAAAACACAAGATCAGCAGCACAGCATCACAAAGACTGCAAGTGCCAGCTAAACCTGGAGGCAGCAGCACTCATTTGTACCACAAAAGTGACAGGGAACACAAAACTCAGAAAACAAGAAAAATACCTTCACAGACAAGATACAGAAAAGGTCCAGCTACTGCTTTGAACATACAACCCACACTAGTCCCTGAATTTTGAGGAGTATCTGATTATAAAAAGTCAGCAAGGAAGTAATTTATTACTCTTTACTCAGGAGATTAGTTGAATCACAGATGTCAGAGATTATGACAAGTTTCCAAAGAGCAGAAGGCAGCAACTCAAGCTTCCCTAAAGTGGCCATCAGCTCGATTTTTTCACAGGAAGAGCAAAATGATACCACTTGCAACATCATTCCTGGCTAGCTCTCACTCTTGGATCCTGAAAGAACTCACCAGCTGCTGCCTGAGTACACTGAAAAAGAATAGTATGCATTTTAAGAGTATGTATTGATGAACTTTTAATCTTTAGGAGAAAATTCACTGCATTCTCTATATTTACATTATTTAGTATAATAGATCTTCAAACCTTTGGGTTTAGGGAAAAAAGCCTATCCAGAGTTCTAGGCAACAAGGCTGCAGACCTTCATCCCCTCCATCAAATTCACTCCTCATAAATGTGTTTAGTGTCACACAGAATTAGTAAAAAACAGCTCTTATACCACTGTTCAGAGGGAAACACCATGGGAGTACCCAAGACATCCGATGCGTTTTCACAAACAGTAAAGCACTGTAATTGCCATGTTTTATTCCAGAACAGAACATCTTAAATAACAAACCTCCTTCAACCTCAACCACAGAGGCTGTTGCAGTTCTGCATGTACATGAACTCAAAACACCTTCCATTTGTGCAGCCTGTTGCATGCTTGTAAATTTTATACCCGAACTCCCAGACTGACCTGTGACCCTACAGCAAAATATAACATTAACACTCATTTAGAAAAAAGAAGACATTATTAGATCTAGGAAGACAAACAAGCACTTCAGCCTCATGTATTAGTTCACCAGTTTCAAAAATGCATTACTATTTTATTATACATGCACTGAGTCCACTTTCAGAACCATCCAGTTAAAATCTCAAAGCACTAAATTAGCTACCAATTCCTTATTGAAAAGCCCACCCAAAAGGCATTTTCACTAAATAAGCAGAATCTCAATTGGTTTGTCTTTACCAAATGTAGATCAAGAATATGAGAGCATTTTTAAGTTGTATTATTTTGGCAAGCATAAAGTATTGCATCAGATTCCCAAAAATACATCAATGTAAAGCTGACTTGGCTTCAAAAGGTAAAATCTGGTGACTGGAGGGAAGAAGAGGGGATTGGGTCCCTGTGTGAACAAAGGGGAGGTTCTGCATGCTGTACAAACACAGAACATAGGCACAGATTCTGACTGGTGGCTTCTTTAACCTACTGTGTCTATCCTGTTTGTGGTAATCTTTTTAGCTGACTTTGCACAAACAGTACAACTCTTGTTCACAGGCAGCAGAAGGAAGTGGAAAATGGAATTTGAAATGTAAAAATAAAATAATTGTGGGCCATGGGCTATAATTTGATTTCATGCTCTACAAGTAAATGAAAGAGGACTTCCTTAAACATACTTTTTTTTTTAAAATATGCTTTTTACCATGTTAGGATTTCCACTAGTGCAGAAGAGAAAATAGGGTTGTAGAAAATGTACCATTCTCAAGTATCATTGCTACTCAGGGGCAAACCTTGGTTTAATGTGCACTTCCCATTCTGGGGAAGAGGAAATTCTTCAATTAATAAACCGGGTGGACTGAGGCGAGTTTTTAAGGTTTAATCAATTTCATCTGCACACAGGATAAAAAGACCAACTATTCTACCATTTTTACCTCCACTATTCCACTTTCCAAAAAAAGAAAAAAATTAAATCAATGTTTTATTTTAAATTCTTTGACATTAGTATCTCCTGTCTCAGGAAATATTGTCTATATCATGCAGTGAGTATCCAACTTCGCCTTTCCCAGCCCCATACCCCCTCCTTTTTTTTTGTTAAGAAACTTTGTTCAGAAACAATTAAATTATTCCCTGTTTTCATATACAGTTACAGCCTGGGAGATGTTACAAGTCACACAGGATTTTGCTAGTTACCTTAGGGGAGGCACTGTAATCAATAAGGAAGATGTTTTACAGGATACGGAATCCCCCAAAATTCAAACAGAAATAGAAGGTGTGAGGCAGTGAGAGGCATGCACTCAACTGGGGGAACATGAATTACACATGAAGAAACCTTCTGCAAAGCAGTGCAAATTGCGGATCAAAACCAATACAACTCCTGTTAGGAAACACTTTGAAAAGAAATTCATGGAGTTCAAGCATCCCACCATCATTTCCAAAGCAGGCCACCAGCAGCTCAGAGCACAAACAGGGAGCTGTGCAGCTTCAAACTCCGGATCACTTGTAGTATCAGATAGAAAGCATCAGACTGGCAGCCCACTTCTGAGTGCACAGTAAAGCTTAAAATTAGAAGCATTATGTCATTGCATGAATTCTCTTCAGATGAAATCCAGCCACTATGGTTGGCCTGTAACTGAGAGCTAGAAAGGGAAAGCAGTGTGGCCATAGGGCAATAAGTATAAGAAGTCTATTTCTTGTACGTCAAATAACCCATCTATTACAGTTATTTATTTGTAAATGTGAGTTCAACTCAACTACAAGCAGTAGGTGATACCTGCTAATAAGAAATAAAAGGGTTATTTTGCAAAAGATATCACACAAGAATCCCCTTGAATATACTTTATACTTCATCTGCCAGAAGAAACACTATGCCATATTGTTCTGCAAAGGATAAGAGCACAAATGCCTCTACCATCTCCTTTGTCAAGTCATCCAAGGATCTATCTTGTTTGAGTAAGTTCTAACTACATGTCAGAAACAAGTCTGTGTTCTTCAAAGGCAGGAAATGCCTGTAATGATCAGAGTATGTCAATAAGCTTGATCAGCCATGCTGAGGTAGCATAAAAAAGCTGATAAAGCCTCTATGAAGGTCATGCTAAGAAAGACTGAGGAATATCTTCCAATAATTTCTTATATGCTGGTCTAGCTATTGCAATACTGTACACAGGATTAAGCTTATATGAAATGGATGAGTTATTGAGAAAAAACAATCACAAACAAACCTTAAAGTGAAAATGCTCTCAAAAAACACAGAACAACACAGGAAGAGAGAAGGTTATCAAGAGATCCTTTGCAAGGATTTACAGAATGTAGGGAGTCCCATGTTGTCTTCAGCCTCTTCAGAGGGAGGCCAAAAGCATGAGCCTGAGAAATGTCTGAATGTTTTGGTAGTTTCCACCACTTACAAAAGAGAGACTATTCCTAAACAAGGCAAATACAGGATGCCCTTACTGCAATCTGACTAAATTCACTGGTTGAACACACATTAAAATTACTCATAGTTTTGTAAAAAAATACATAAAATTATAGAGAAACCTTTCTCCAAAGACTTCCAAATAGAAATTCACTACCAAAGAGAGATTGCTCTACACCTTTTTAATTTAGGTAACAAACTAATTTCCTACACTTGTCCTCCCCTCTCCCCAACACAAACAGAAGCTAAGTACACCTCATCTCCTCCCAGTCTGAGCGTAAGCTAGAGCGGCACAAGTAATGGCCACTGCTAAGGATACATCCTTCTCCAGCCAAGGAAAGGCCACAACTAACATCCTTCACTTCCATTGCAAAGACAAAACATGCAAGGGAAAAAGGCAATTTTACCCATGTGGTTTCAAGCCAGGGCAATCACACACTTTACTTTGTTATCGTGCTGGTCTGCATTACTACCTATACATAGGCAGTGATCTAGAAGGAGTTGTCAGTGAAGTACAGCAGTGAAAAGGCTCTGGCATCTGGCCATGGAGGCTGCAGTTCCATGAGTTGGGAAGTTCCTGCTCTCAGCTATGCTTCCCCAACACTGTGTTTATTTAGGCCTCCCACAGATTATGGAGGGTCCGATGAAAGGCAAAGCTGAAGCTCAGACCAGTCAGTTCAACCAAGCCACACCAGAGAGCTCTCCCTGAGACTGGCAAGGTGACCCAGATGCTGCAGCGCTCCAGGGAGAGCCAGAGCTGGCACAAGGGAGGCAGCAGGACCAAACAGCCAAGAGCTGCAAAGGGAAAAAGCAAAAGAGCAAAGCAGACCTGTTTCTAGGGACAGGATGCTGCTGCAGGCCAAAGGATTCGCTGAACAGCAGCCTGAGGAACTACAGAGAAACTTGAAGCTGAATAAACAGTCCATGTATTGTTACGAAGAACTGAAAGAAACTTAAGTACATGTGTATATACACAAAACTAGAGCAATTACTTCAGAAAATTCTGAAAAGATACAGTCATTATATGTTGTTCAACGCAAAATTGTTTTAACTTTAGAACCAGCAAAGAAATGTAAAGTATTACACTTTGCCTATATACAATGTAATATTGAAATAAAATACTGCATTTTGATCTGGTCACTTTCCAGAAAAGGAATGTTAAAGTAGCTTCAAAAAAGGAAACACGACGAATGCAATTAGGTCCTTCACATATAACTTCACTTACAAAGAAAAATCCATGTTAACAGCACACAGTGAAAGTTGACCAAAAGATGGGAAATAAAATACCTCTAATAAAAGAGCACAATTAATTACATAATTTTAAGCAGCACAACAATTCAAATTCAGTGCTGCTAAATACCATTTGTCTTTATATAAATAAAAATATAGCTTTGGTATTTACACCATTAAAATTTTAAAGCTCTATCCAGCCAGATGAAGTTTCATTTTTTAATAAAACATTTATGATTTTATCCTGTGTAAAAGGTATTAAGATGAAACTTAAAGAAAGGGACACTTGACTCCATCACTGACTTTCTTGTTTGTCCCTCCAAAACATTAATTTCTACTATTTCGAAAGAAAATGTAGCAAACCAGATGAGTGACTGCTAGGGTCTGGCATTTAAATTCCTGTTCTTTAAATAAGTATTTGTCGAAAACCAGAAAATCACCCCAAATGAAAATCCTATAGGCAATGAGGGGAAAGCAAAGCAAACAATCCTTGCCTTGTAACAAGAAATGGCATGTAATACATAGCATGTGTAAAAATGGAGGTAAAGCACCATTCAAGAGAAGACGTCATCCTTCTTCCATATGTACAAAAGTCCTTTTCTGTAATATTACCTGTTACTAGATCTGAATTTCTATATTGACAGGTCACAAACTGGACAGAGTCCAAAACAGACCTCTACTTATTTTAATGCTGAAAACAAACTATGGTACAGTTTAAAAAGCCTACGTATCTTGAAAGAGCAATAATCATTTTCTAAGTAGACACTGACAACTGCTACAAAAACAGGTAGCATTTGCTGAATTACACAACACCGTGGTATTTCAGCTGCATTAATTTCTTTCTTGGCTTGAAGTCGAAAGTGCATAAATTGTGAATTAGTTAGCAAACATTAACTTTTTAAAGTGTCATTCATATATAAGTATATGCAAACACAGACACCAGTAAAAGCTGAGAAGTTAAATATTTAGGATACTGCACAAAACTACACTGAAGTTACTTAGCATTTTAGACTGAATGTCATACAGCTCATTAGCCATGGAGTACAATCTGTGGCACATAGCAAGAAAAACTATTATTTCATAGACCTGAAAGAAAAAGAAAGCACAGAAGAAACCAATTGGTTTATTACTATCCAAGTAGTAAACCTGATTCGTCCAGGGGTTTTTGGTGGGATTTTGTTCGTCTGCTTTTTGCACTATCTGCCTATATTACACCTAGCAGAAAGAAGTTCAGTTTCATATGTTGAAATTCAGGCTATAAAATATTTCAACAAGAAACAGTCATGTCAAGCTTCTAGGTTCCCAAATGTCATACAAAAATGGTACCTGTAATTCCACCAATTCATAGCAAATCCAAACTTAGAGATTGGCAATGAAGTGCCCTGCTCCTTTTGCCTGGAGTTGCTTAGTTCATAAAATAAGTTTTCTGAAACAATGTGACAGTAAGCTGTGTAAGAAATCAACACTATGTTCATGCTTCAGGAAAAATGGTCCAAGTAAAAAAAATGGAAAATGGATAATCGTAAAACGCTGCTCTGACCTCGTCAGATGACATTGTGTGCTCGGGGTTCTAGTAAGCTTTCATAGAGCCTACTGAGTGATTAGTTCAAGTTTCAGACTTGTTATTCAGAGGTATTTTGTTTTGGTATCAAGACCACGTGTGTTTTTGGACTGCTCTGAAGAGTTAAATGTAAGGTAACATTGGGCCTTACATAGTGACCATAAATAGTCCCTGATGGTCCATGAAGTCTTTACGGTAAAAACACTGAAAAGCAAACAGGTCAGAGGACCAAGAAGAAAAAAATAACTTTTTTATAGTCTTGACCTATATCAGCTTTATGTTTGCTCTCTACGAGATCTCCTGCCAGGTTTCAAGGAAAAAAAAATTATATTTGCTTGTGATAATGTTAAATATGTTGCAAAAAATATAACTACAAGTATGATCAGTCTGTCCTTTGCATCTTTCAAAGATTACAGACAGACACCATCTTCGAAGCTATTTCCAAGACCTGAAAGAGAAAATAGTGGCTTAGCAGTATAAAAAGAATCAAACATCTGGAAGAACTGCAAAGGCACTGAACCTGCACCACTGAGGACATGAGCCCATCTCTAGTTCTGACTGACTTCCACACATCTGGAGTCTTCTGCTCCATCTCTAATGACTCAGTTCACACCACACAGACTATTCCCAGCTTCAAGAATGTTGCACCTGAGGTCTCTCCACTAACTGGAGCGTGGAGACAAATATTGAGTGAAAGCCTCCGTGGTACCTACAACCATGGAAATTCCTGCTACCTTATGCAGGATGCTACAGGATGCTCAGGCCAGAGGTGACAGCAGTCTATACCAGTATGCGCTTCATTACGAATGATAAGTAATGCAAAGCTAGGTTTATACTGGAAAGAGAAAAGAAGTACAAATATTACTGGAAAAACTTGATCTATTTTCCAAGATTGTTTCAGGGAGAGAAGCACATAAACAGCCACCAGTGTACACATTTTCCCTCAAAGCAGTGAGCTGCCTCAGTATGTGAACTCCTGTATTAGCTTTTCAGACAATTTAACACTCTGATTTCCAAGAAGAGACCAACTGAAATGTTTCCTAACCAATGTGTTCATATTTCCATCCATATTTTAATCTACTATTACATACAAGCCCAGTACTGGACTCAGAGAGGATCCAAAACCAGACTCATGAACAGTAACTACAAAGATTCTATAAATTCTGTTCTCTATCAGTACTATTTCACACTCAGCTCTTCAACTTTTCAAGTTCTTTTAACATTTGTACAAGATGGTATCTCTCCATTAGCATATCTAGTATTTGATCACACCCATGCCCCCATGTTGTAACACAAAGAGAACCAGCACATCTCAGAAATCCTTACACAAGCAATACACGACTAGTATTCGATTATCTCAGGATAAAAAGAATGTGCTATGCTTAATGACCAACTAGTTGGTTCTTTCCTTCCCAGAGGACTGGTGAACTGTTACCACACTGAGTCTTTTGCCTCCCTCTGGATGCTTTGAAGAATTACTGAATTACAAACATCTTGGAACACGTTAGAATTTCTTTAAGCATATTTTTATTAGTTTAATATTAGATGCAAAGGAGACTTTTTTGCTATCTTTTGTGTTAACTTCTTCAAGTCCTGCCTAGCCAAAGGATATCTCACTGTAAATCTTCTAAATGTTCATTCTTCTGCCATATCTTTGAAAGATCAGTCTAAAGAAAAGTTCCATTCAGCGTCATTGGAGATAAGGACCATCACACAGGTAGACAGACCTGAATATACATTTAGATATGCAACTCCAAACTTCCAAAACCTATAAACAGCAGTTTGCATGCAGTTGAAAAGAGGTACAGATATGAAAGTTGTACCTGAGAGATACTGCTGAACCACCTGGAAATTCTTGACTCCAATTAACTTTTATCTACCTAAATTCAATGTTTTAGGCCAACTATTCTGAAAATCATGAAACGCACTGGTATGCCCAAGAAACACACAAATTATCACCTTCATCACAGAGATTTACTATAGGATTCTCTTCTCTCCACCCCTCTGTCAATTCAAAAACATTAATCTTATAGCGCACCTGCAGCTTTAGATAGCTCAACCACCACCAGTAAGAAATGGATTTAAAACCTTGTACAGATCAAGAGTGTATTTCTACAAGACTACCAAAAATAAATTTTCTTAAACAATTCTGTCAGCAAATCCAAAAGTAAAACTCCAACTCATCGGATTCTAAATCATTCTTCTATAAAAAAACAGTATTCTTCACAAAGCTGAAAAAAAAGTATGTGATTCTGCTCTTAAATCATTACAAGCCCTAAGCTACCTTGTCTCTGTTTTTGAAATAAAGTAAGCAAAGGTCTTGCACGGTGCACTAAGGAGCTTGTTTTGTATTAAAGTCCAGTCCTATTATGTTTTTTACAACACTGCATGCAACATACCATCCTAACAGAAGAGTTATGGTAGAGTATGGGAAGATTCCTGCACAGCTCTCAGATGTGCTTCACCTGAGAATGTGAAACAAGATTTTTTTTTTTTAAGTTAACAGTTTACATTTTGCTTTTTCTCTTTTTTTTTTCCTTCTTCCTTGTCTTCAAAAAAAATAAAACTGAAGATTGCTAGGGGCAATGAAAAATGCATTCTTTAATTTTCTCTTCACCCGCTGCAATACTGAAATAACATCAGTCAGGGTTATAAACATCTGTAACTGCCAGGGGAATGTACAATACATTCAGAAACTCCAGGTCCACATATCCTGTAGCTCTGCACTTCACAAACAAAAGGTTGGGGAAAGAAAGAGGGGGTGGGGTGGTACAGGGAATAAAGGCTTAAAGATTAAAGTCACAGGCAGAGACAGACGGCTCCGTTTTTTAATAACTGAAAACACGAGTTGTGCCTGAATGTGCTCATTGTTTTATGGCGGGGGGAGAGTCTTCACATGCTGGACTGGCTGGCGACAGAACTGCCTTTGCATCAAAAATAAGATTTGCAAAAAAAAAAATAAAAAAAAAAATAAAAAAAAAAATAAAAAAAAAAAAAAACACCAAACCCATGCCCTGATTTCCCCTCTTGCAATGGTTAATGATGCTTTTAGGTAGCAATCAACAAATTATCCCACCATACTTACCTTTATTAAATTGGGGAAAACTTCATGACTGGAAGTATTACCTGATAGAAACAGTGTAAGACACAGCTGCAGAGATGGCTGAAGGTTTTATGCTGCGAAAGAACACAGACTACAAACAAGAACAGTTGTACGTAACAAACACGCACGTCTAGGGAACAACGAGCTTATAAATCAATTCCTGATAGGTTCTTCACACAATAAAACCAGTGCTGCAAGGCTGAATTATGGTATAAGCAGATTTTTCTATGGTTTCAAGAAGTTTAGCTGTCATGAGGAAGTTCTTAAGTCCTTACTTTTTAAAAGCATCAGCTATACTTTTAGTGAATGCAAAGTTTCATGAGTTGGGTTTATTTCAGTCAGTAAAAAGTGCCATTAACTTAAAATATTGCACTAGAACATTAAAAAATTGAAAATGTTTCTTTTAGGCTTTAAAGTAATTTTTCTCTCAAAAATGTAGGAGTACAAGCACTTGCACACTACATGGCTCCTCAATGTCCATGATTACAAATGTATATTATCTTTAAATTACATAATACTAATTTTTCTATTCCAAGTAATCTAATACTTATCATGATCTATTTCACTGGAAAAATTTTTGAGGGTTAGATCCCACCAAGGCCCAGGACCCCATCTTAAGGTCAATGCAATGAGGACAGTTCTACTGCTGGGTGCCAATGGACTACAAGAAAACAAGCAGCCTCAACAAATATACGTAAATAATAAAAACGTTAAATCACTCTTTCACTTTTATTCTAATCTAGCCTCAGTTGTTACCATAAAAGAGCATCTGTTTTACTGTATCTTTTTTTTTTTACCTGCCAACTTTGCTTTAAATATAGACAGAAAGGAGATAATTCAGTAAGACAACAGGGTCTTTCATCTAAAACCATGAAACTCCCAGTCATAACTTCTTGGGAAAGCCTAAAGTAAGGAGCAGGGAGGCACACAACAGGAGTCAATGAAAAGTAGTCTCCTGCCCAAAGCAAGCATGCTGTGCTGGGAGGAATCAGTGGCCACAATACACAGCTCCTCAGCCAAAAATGTCAGACCTGGAATGCTCCAGCTATCATTCCCTCTTTGTTGATGAAACACTTTTGCATCATCAGCCACTGGACGTCTTGTTGAGATTAAAAATATTGTGGAGAGTTACTGTCTGTTTAGTAAAAAAAAAAAGACAGAGTCCACGTCAGAAAGGGAAGGGAAAGAAAAAGCCGAAACATGAGCTCATAAGCCTGATGTGGAGGATAAAGGCAGGCTTTGTTTCACCTCATTCATACGAAGTAGAAACAAGAGACTCATCACTGTTTTGAGCTTGAACTGCAAAATTTGTTTTGTATGCATCACTGTCAATTTTTTTCCTCATGTAACTCAACTACCCTTCTTTCTCAAAAATAGCTCTGGTGATGCTCCAATCAAGCATTTAAGCCTAGATGAAATCTGTACAATAACAGACTCTCATTCTGCCCATGCTACACATTCTGACACTTCAGAAGCACCTAGAAAGGCATTCTCACATAGTAAAGACCAGCTTTGGTTATATCATTGATGTTGCCCTGAAGTCCTCATGCACTCAAACAAGGTAACTAAAATCAAAATATAGGAATATTTAAAAGAAAAGAAAAATCACTTGGAGGACACGGTGGCTATCTAGCCACACTAAGAGGCAACAGTTATTAAACTGGAGATACTTCTTTGGGCAAGAAGTATTAATTCTTTTTAAACTTCCAAATGCAGAATTCAGTTTAAAAATATGACACGATGTTTAAAAGGTACAGTCTTTGGAAGACTGGAGGTAAAAAAAAAAACACTAGGAAAGAAATCTGTCCTCTGACAGAAACACTACCCACCAACGCTGTCCCTAAAAGGGCTCAAGGGCAATACCAAAAGACAGCACAGGAAAGCAGAGCCTGGATTCTACCTTTGTGCTCTTAGGAAAAGGCGAAGAGGGTGGTAATTTACCATGTACAACCAAATTGTACATGAAAGTTTAAAAACAGCCAATTAAAGCTAACATTATGGAATGGAACTGAGATCCGAGTGGAACGCATTAGACACGCATTCCAGACAACGGCTTCAGAGTCCGCCTGCAAGGCGGATACTGTACAAAGTACAAAGGGTCAAGAAGCTCCTCTCAAAGAGAGCCCCAGCTTTGACTAGGAGTCACGATGGCTTGCCCAAAACACGAACATGGTGCCCAGCTGTAGAGTGACACCAAGGCTGCAAAGCCATCGCCTGCATCAACAGAATGCTATGGAGAGAGTTTGAAAATTTGTCAATCAAGCAAAGGCAAATCTCACTACAAATGAGAATCAAATGGAGAGGAATAACAAGGAACAAAGAACTCCCCTACAACTAAGAGCAATAAACATGCCTATTTCAGTTAAAATCTCTTACATGTATCTCTTTTACACACTCAGCTACAGCTTTGCTTCTCTTCAGCAAGTCAATGTAGAATGAGTAGGAGAGTTACTAATACCTAGTGGGAAGTTGGAAGACAACTCCCTCAAGTTACCAGGACTACGTTACATTTTGCCTTAGAGTCTTCTGTACATAGGAGCATGGTGAACCCTAACTGTGATGCAAGTTTCTTGATTTCTGTGACAGTAATGCAGAAAACTCTTGTGTTGGTATTCCTGCTGCAGAACATAACCAAATGGAAATATAAAGAGAGAACAATTAGATTACTTCTTGTGTCTTATATTTCAACATACAACTCCACACACATGCAAAGCAAAAAATTAATTCAATGTCATGATACAAAATTCTGCGAGACTTCTATAGCACTACCACTCTAACTTCCAAATCTTTATCTCCAAACACCAACAAGAATTATAATCTTTACAAGAACAGTAGTTGGATCAAGGATGAAAAATAGATTCATGCCAAAAAAGTAAGGTTGTTCTCAAGAAAGACACCCTGAAAACAATCTCAGTTTTTATGTCAAGCTTTATTTCAAGGACCCACATTACTACACAGCTATAGCAGTGCAGCATGCAGAAAGAAATCTCAAACAAATCAGTCCCAAGCACATTAAGAACGTCAGTTCTGAGAAACAGAATACTTTCATTCTCTGCAGTGCGCGCAGATAATTAGAGTCAAAGTAAACAAGCAATATTTTGGAAAAAAAAATTCTAGATACATTCTAGGCAGCAGTCAGTTACCCTGACTTGCTGCCATGCTAAATATTAGGCGCTTTGCTAACTTACAAATTTCAGCGGAAGGGTAGCTGAAGAGTTAATGTTGCCATTAAATTGTTTTGGCTAAGGTTTTAAGACTTTATACTGAACTACCAAGAGAAGTTTTTATACGCAAAAATCACCACAAACTTATCACTTGAAAACTAAAGTCAAAGCAGTGATCTATTAGTTAATTCTCAGTTCACTTTAACAGCGTTTTCCATGATTGTACACAAAGGCTGTAACTTCTCTTTGTCTTAAAAGATAAATTGGATTCACCACTCAAATTTCATTGAAGATTTATTTTGTACTTGGTTCTCTGGCCTTCAGTCCATGGCAGACATCAGGCCCTGTCCAACAATTCACTACCTAATCATGACAATAGCAAGCACTTTGCATAGTTTGTCATTCCATTAAGCCACATCACATTGTGCCAGAGACCCTTCTCCAAGGAGGCCATTATCAAGCACATGGTACTATTTCATACCTCCTGCCAGGCCAGCACAAGGGCTTCTGACAATGTACTTATTTTTATTTAAATATTTGCTGACTAGGATTGCACAAGATACACACCTCATTTCAGAGCAGTCCCAACGGGTCAACAGTCATGCAAATCTCACATCTCAGTACTGCAGGACAAAAAAACTGTATCACGTGGATATGCTATCTAAATTGCCAACATCACAAAGCACTCCAGAAATTGCAGGGTGTATGTGCATTTGTCTTTCACATTATTACATTCTCCATATAATTAATAAAAGTCCACTAAAATATTAAAGGTGATGCTCACTGTAAAGGAGGAAAGCGATGCAAAGTTTAATTATTAAATAAAACTAGCCCCAATACCTGCCAAGATTAGAGTTTATACTGTGTTAAGAGGGGCTGGAATTTAATGATCTATAACCACATCGAGATAAAGAGACAGTAGCAATGCCTGAGTAAATGTTTTCCATAGTACTAATAGGAGGTAAGGTGAAAAACCTAAGTTATCATGATTTATAGCCAAATGACTTCTTCAAAAAAATTTTATAGCAAGTGAGTGCCATAAAGATATTCCAAATTTCACTGGTAGAGTATTAGTTTAAAAAAAAAATACTTTAAATGCTTTCAATTTTATAGTTTATTATTTAAAATTAGATAGTCATGTGAATGAGCCTTTACAGCCAAGGAGCAAAATACAGATCTGGTCTGACTTCATACTTGTTTGGACCTTAATCCTGAAGTCTCTCTTTCTGAGTTCATTCCTACAAGGCTTCATGGATTCAGAACATCCAGCTGGGCACTGGACTGGTACTTCTACAAAGCTGCAAATGTGCATGGCACATTACAAATAAACACAAAACAAAGCCCTAGGTTTAGAAAGCTCACAGACTAAATTTAGACCCCTTGCTTCCTAAAATAATGAAAGTATTTTAATCTCTGACACAACCACATTATTTTATTGTTTCAAGTTTTATACTTGGAAAAGCATAGATCTTTGTGAGGTGGACATAGAGAAACCGTCAACATACAAAACCAGGCCCTTTATCTGTAAAAGCCCTCATAAATATGGGAAAAAAGTATTCAATTACGTATTTTGAAGAATTTCCAAAAGTGAAGTTGTTCAGCAAAACCCTACACAGAAATTTCGTAACTCAAACACTATATAAGCCAGAACATGATTATCTAATCATAGATAGTTCAGTATAATTCAGAGCAAGTCCTTCCAGCATTTTCTCTAGGATGAGCGAGCAACTGAATAAAATACAAGTGTTGACACAAAGGAACAAGCATTTTACAAGCAGTAGTGGCAGTTTGTGTAAGCTAAGTTTGTGAGCAGTAACACCTGTGGGTTAAGCAAAATATCACTCAAGTTTGAAATCTTCAAGGAGAACAGAAATGTGACAAAGGAGGATCATCACAAGCAAAGTACATCAGATCTCCTAGTTCTGCATCCCACACTCACCCTCCTTTTGATCCTTTCATTTGATCATTAAAAACCACTTTTTTCCCCTCACAAATCAAAATTTAAATTTTCAAGTTAAAACAAAGGCTGACAGCATCCCCAGGGAAGTGGGAAGAAAGCCTACAGAAAACAAAGTCTGCTCAGAACACACATTGCTCTGCCAGGCTCACGTGACCAGAGCTCAGGAATGCTTGCACTGCTCAAGTTATTCACTGGAAATAAGCAACAAACAAGAATCCTGGATAAACAAGAAAATAAATGGAGTGCAAGGCACTAATGCTGCTTCTCCAAAGCTCTAACAGTAAATTTACATTTAACTGCATATTGCAAGAGAACACCAGTCCAAACAAAAACTCAAAGAGCAGCAAGTGCAAACTCTGAGCCATCACCCTCTAGCTTGGATGGGGTTCTGGAAAAGAAGTGCCCAAAGTCCAGTAAAGTCATCTGTCCTTGCTAATCTAACCTCTGTGACTAAGAGAAGAAATTCCTAACCATAAACACAAAACAGGATCAAGAGTATATCAAGTATACAAAGAATATTTTATGATTACACACTTCCCTCTTTCACAAAAACCCTTCTTGGATGCTCTTGCCTTGTACGAGCCTTTTTTATATTTTTAATTATTGCTTTTCACATTCTGTTAGGTCTTGTTTCCCATTCATATCTTGTAGACTCAGAGAGCACAATGGATTCTAAATTGAACTTCCTGACAGCAAGAACTAGAATTACAGAACAAGGGATGGAAAACTCAGCATGCGAATTTAATTTCAAATGAACTTAAGTAAATATACTTCATTTGTTATCTAACTACTTCGGCCTTTGCATCAAATGATGGAGACAACTGCTGTTGAAGAATTGTATAATAATAACGGAAGAGAAATACAATGGAACTTTATTAAGTATATTCTTACTGACAATTTACTGTAGACTTAAATTAAATTTTGTTAGAAGATTTC
Organism: Callaeas wilsoni; assembly: GCA_013398955.1. Classification (NCBI taxonomy): domain Eukaryota; kingdom Metazoa; phylum Chordata; class Aves; order Passeriformes; family Callaeidae; genus Callaeas; species Callaeas wilsoni. The sequence continues at coordinate 55,944 of VWPU01008764.1, forward strand.
CTTAAAGTACTTCCAATAAATTCTTTTTATTAATTATGTTTAAAATGTCATAGTTAATTTGCTTTTGAAGAAAAAATTATCTTGCCATTTTGTAAAAATATAACATTGAAATAAAGCATATGAAGAGGAAAAAAGGTATGTAGGTACACAAAATGAAATAGTCTAATGAGTAGTGTACACAGAAGGAAAAAAATCAGAAAGTCATAGAAATGGATATTTTTTCCTCCCTTCATAAAGTAATAATAGCATCTGTTTATATGCTTTTTATGTCTAGTGTCCTCTTAAAAGCAAGGTACTCATTGGGCCTGGGAAGAGACCTGAGACACCACAAGAGGGGAAAAAACTTTTTAAAACAGTTTTCTCATCTGTAGTCACCATGTTTTAAACATACCTAATGTTTACTGTTACTCAGAAATCAAGAATTCAGTGTACAATGAGAAGATTTGCCTCTCTCCAGGACGTAGATTCTGTTGGTCTGTGGAAAATCAAACCACAACATCTCAAAGAACACAAGTTTTAGGAAAGGCTTTACCAGCAAAACGAAAGCTTTGAAGTTTTCAGTCCCAAGAGAGCAGCATCAATCTCCTTCCTCTGCAACAGCACTGGGCAGGCAGAGAAGCCTATTTCACTGCAGCTCTGTTAATAAACTGGAACTCAGGCTTGGATACTGTTAAATCTGGAAGCAAACCAATCAGATAACTTTAAAACACGTAAACAGAAAACATGAAACAAACAGAAGCGAAGCAACATGGGTTATCAGCAACCCAACTCCCCCTGTCACAAACCACTGTAACTCTCAGTCCAACAGTGCTCACTTAAATTTAACCCCAGTTATGATACAAAACAAACAAAGGCAGTTTTTTAAAGTATCAAGATCCTTTTCTTCTCTCTCCTATTCATACAGGCAAGGACACCATATAAACATCACGAAATTGGTTTTCAATCCCATTTCACATTACATTGTCCCTCCTCTTTTCCTTCTTCCTTGACATCCCTTTAGGTAAATAAGACCTTTTAATTCATTTCTGGAACTGCCACCTTATGGACATAGAGTTCTAAGTACAAGCATTCACACAGCCTGCTACAGAGCTTATTCCCCTGTAGCTGAAAGAGGCACATCATGAACCACTGATGATCTGCAGACAAAGCCTTTTGAGAAGGACTTCAGAAAGGAATTCTAAAAGCCAAAGTGGTGGGAAAAAGAAAACAACAACAAAAAAACCGAAAACAAGCCTCATTTTTTCCTTCCCCCCCCCCTAAAAATCAGATAAGGTTATCATTGAAAATTATGTCAAGGCTATAAACCCCTCTCTACTGCTTTCTTTCGTGTTCTTACATGGCAGGAAAAAAAATCTGCTGAAACTGCCCAGCATGAGCCAAATTCAATAAACCAACACTATCTCTAACTGTAAATGGATCACTAAGATAAATGAATGCATAATTGAAGAGTACTAATCACTCCTTAAGGAAATGCTGAAATCACCAAGGAAGAATACAGCCTTGGTGATTAAAGCTGAATTTTTTTTGGGTGCTCAGAGCTAACAGAAATCAGAAGAGAGATTACAACTCATGCATTTAAAGTACTTTACAATGATCATTACCACTTAGCAGAAAAACATATTTTCCAAAATATATTTACTTTTGAAAATCTGGCTTGATATTTTGCTGACTAATTATGAAATCACATTTGCCACCTACAGACTATGCCCAAGCATCCCATATTTCCATCACAACTTAACCACACAACTCTACTCTTATGATAAGTTCTCATAAATGGCTTCTTGCAGCTGAGCTGACCTTGGCTGCTTTTACTGCATCTATACTGTACGATGCATCTGACCCAGAAATTAATTCATTATTGTTAGAGAACATCAGATTCCACTTTGGCATCCTCTTAGCAGAAACAGATTTTTCATTCACAGAACTTATTTATTCTACTTCTGAACAAACAGTGCATAAAGAGGAACTGGAACAAAAATACAACTCTTTCACATTAAGCTTCTAAATAGATTAACAACATCCCCAAAATGAGTGCATTTTGATGATTTCGTTGTGTCATCCTGAAAATTTTCAGCATCCAATGAGGACAGTAAATATAGGTGCACTTGAAATGCTACAAAATTTTTAGCTCTCCAACAGAAACTATCATACACTACTACAATAAATATTAGACAGCTTCACCTCAAACATTCTTTTAACTATTTTGTTCCAACTGTTCTTACGTAAGCTCATAAGTTACTGCAAAAAAAATTAAAACAGTACAACAAGCCCTGAAAGGATACTGTCAACTAATTTAAATTTCACATTAGTCATTTCTAGTTTTACCTAGGATTGACTCAATTATATGCAAGAACATAACAAGAAATTCCATAAACCTGACATCACGTTCTGTGCGATCTATTCTCTTCCTAGCTACACTCCACCATTTTCTTAACAGGACAAAAATAAATATCTTTACAATGCAAAGGGAAAAGAAACAAATACGGCGACCAAAATAACTTTCATCCACTGCATCAATCTGACTGCAACTCTTAAAAAGCCAGCATTCTTTTACACAGTAAGTTTAGGACTCACTGGTTTCTTGGTGCAGGGTAAGTAAAGAAACAGCTAAATTTATCTTCCCTTTGATTTGTTTGGCTTTAAATTACAACAAAGAAAACATTAAAACCCACAAAAGCAGCACTGGCTAGAATAATCAACTATTTTATACTGTAAACGAAGTTGAAAATAATAAATTTTTTAAAAAGACAGGACAAAAAAAAGAAAGCACATTTAGGGACATACAATGAAAGAACTCCCAAGCACCCACCTCCATGTAAGTTCTTACTGAACACAGTTCAGTAACGAAAACACATCTGAGACAAACTTTCGGTAAAGACTGAATTTTCAGTCACTTCTTTTGGTTTTCTGTTTTGTTTTTTTTTTTTTTTTTAATAGAATTTAGCTTCAGTTCAAAACTCCTTTGTTCCCTTGACCAGAAAAGTATTTTCTCCACACAAGTTTGGAACAGTTCAATTTAATCAAATAATTTTTTTTCATATTTCCCCTAAAAAGCACTATGCAGCACCACAGACAGGTGAATTTCTTCCAATAAGAGACTCCAGTCCAACACTAGTTTTAGATAGAAAATGCCACCATTGCTGGATATATCCACCAAAGACAGGAAACAGACAGCTCAACTACAAACACACGGGCAAACACCACCAGCACCACAGCTTTATAACAGCACTTGAAATAATGGGAGAATCTTAGTTGTTAGTTAGGTAAAAAATCCAATCAGAGAAAAAAATACTCACGATGGTCCCTCTCACAGGGTGAACACCTATCACATAGCAAGAAAATCCAAAGAACAAAATTACTTCCTTAAAAAAATTTATCAGGGGTGCCTGACTTGTGACTTTTGCATTTTTAGCCACACAAGAATAAATATTAACTATTATTTTAATGGTTTTATTATTTGCTTTATTTATACATATATAAACAAACAGATGTCATTTCAGTGTAAAACTTGCTTTTCAGGCTTTAAGGAAATTTTTTAATTAGGCATATTATCATATGATTTGAAGCTATAATATAGCCAGATAGGGGCCAATTTCAGTGTTAAATGCCCAAAGCTAGTCCCTTAGGTGAACAGCACTGCTGACACTTGGTGGCTTTTTGTTGATAAACTTTTTAATACTCTAAACTGAATACTCATCATTTTAGGGATCAGGGAAAGATTCTAATGCTGAACGCTTTTAAGAATGATGATGTTTTGGGATTTCTTTAGTCTCTAAATGCAACCTACACACCTTAAATTAGGTACTATTTGAACCATTTTCCTTACCCTCTGATGAAATGTGTCTTGGGCAGTTCTTCTGATGTCTTTAAAGGATACTTCCTAAATTAGAGTACAAACTCAAAATGTTTTCTACTTAACGCACAGTACATTTTTTTCACAAATCTTCAGAGTTAGGGGACAGTACAACCCCAAAATTGTGTAAATACAGTACTGCACACTAAAGTCAAATAACACAAAATACTTACCCGAATCTTTCCATCACACAGCAACACTGCTGCACACGTACATTCCAATTTTGCAGGATGGGGCAATCTACCTCTACAAAGTTGTCTGTAATTCTTTGCATACCCACATTCACACTTACGTTGGGTTCCTCCACAACCAGCACTACCACACTGGTACCATCCGTCAAGATGCTGAACACCTCCAATAAGCACTGGGAGGGTTAACAGTAACACTTGCTGATGAGTCCCAAGCCCTTTGCATGGGATCATTCACAGAAACCTCCTTCAGCCCACATTTACTACTTCTTCCCTCCTGTTCCAGCAGGTGATCAACACACACAGAGCCACTGCTAGTTGTGCATCACCAGACAGCGACAGCCCAGAGCCAGCGACAAGCGAGCTGTGCCACACTGGTACTTTGCACACACACTCTAAGCCACACTTTAAATCATTTGACACACTGGAATGTCAGTGTGCATAACCACTGCCAGAACACAACACAGAATCCCCCCAAGCTGACCACAGGTTCAGGTAATCACGACCTCTCTTTTTACAATATAAATGCGTAATTTCCGCACCACTCTTTGATGAGGGGACCACAGACTTAAAAAGAGGAAACAATTACAGCCATTAGAATTTCACCCAAGCGTGAGATTTAATCTCAGGCCATGGTCTTGCCAATGGCTGTGGGGGTCTCAATGGAGACAAAATTGCTCTGTGGGAGAAAAAAATGCCTTGATGATGACATTAGTCAGCAAAAGAGACTGAGCTTTGTCTTCCATCCAACAGCACAGTCAAATACAAGGAAACCATTTTCCCTCCCCCTCTTCTTGATCCTAAAAAAGAAAGCCACAGTTTTGTTTTTCTCTCTGAAATGAAGTTTTTGCATACTTCAGAAAACTTTCTTCCTCAAAGCAATACTGCTAGAAGGCTAGTTCTTAATATAAGAGAAGAAGATTTAAGCATGAATAAACATCTATGACAAAAAGCACATTTCCTATGCCTATCCTTATTAATATGACAGGATAGTTCTATCAACAACTCTCAAACACTTCTATAGGTTTTTTTTTACCCAACAGGTTCTTCAAGACCATTTCAAATTTTACATATACAGGAGAGTCATGCATGAAGTATTTTCACCTGCTCTACAATGCATTTAATGGAAACAAGACAGGTAAATCTTGGCCGAAAACCAAATTGAGGCAAAGTTTAACAACTAAAAAGGGCTCCTGAGATCCAAGAACACTAGCTACTCTCATATGCCTATCATATGTTGCATCCCAAATAAGACAGAAAACAAAGGAAAACATAAGCACAAAAGACAAGAAAGTGCTACAGGCAACTATATTAAATTTATTTTTCCAGTACTGCATTAAAAAAACAGATCTGCAGTGGAAAAAAGAGTCATCATTGTCATCATCCCATCTATAACATGAAGTAAAAAAGGAGTTTCTCAACAAAACCGTAAGCCCAAATGAATCATCTCTTCTCTACAGCCTGAGGTGAGGGAGCCTGGATTCTTACCCAGATCAACTTCTATAAATCTCAAAATTCAAACCTCAATTTTTATTCCTCCTTATCATCCTTTACCTCCAGGATGCTCCTGAATACAATTTAATCATTTTTGTTTAAGCTACCCTGTCTATTCCATTTCCTCTCCTTCTACTATCCACCAATTTCATCTGCTGTTACATTAAACATAAATATATATTTATTATTGTTTGTCTGGTCTCAACTACTCCTAGTGCTGGTAATGCTGCTAATTACAATCTAACGTAGGATTAATCATCTTAAATTTGAAACCGAGATTGTAATTCAGTTTGGAAGCCAACACTAACCATTTCATGTTCACTTGAAGAGATCAGATAAACTGCGCGAGAACATTTTGGTAAAATAACTGATAAGGAGACGGGAAACAAGAATTATTGGTATTTACTTAGCCTGCAACACTTTCTGGAAGCAAATAGTTTAAAGGAAGCACTTCAGAACAGCTACTTAATCAGAATTTTACAGATTGCACAAGGAATACTTTCTCACAGAATGCACAGTATCTCTGCAATCCCAGCTATCGCATGAGCTGTTCAAGTCTCTTTGCTGAAGTTCGCGCTCAGTTTTACCCCATTGTGAGCTGTGACCCACAGAACATGACGTGTTCAGGAATCCAACTGGAAATTACCACTGCAGAACATCTGTCCTTGCTCTTCAGCTTGCCAGGCCAACCTTAGGGTTCCCAGACAGAAAACAACTCACTGTGACAAGGAAAAAACAACTTTTTATTACACTTAATGGACTTTAGCAATGACAGCATGCAGGTTTGGTTTGCTCACTTAGTGAGATCTGTTGTGTGTCTGCTTTACAATTACAACCTCAATTTTTCCACCTGCATTTTGTTTTTAGGGGTTTTCATAAATAGTACTTTACAACAGCCATGCAAAAACATGTATTATTTTTAGCACAAAAAAACCCAAAACAAATATATTAAGGAAATTCAGTTCATGGCTCCATCAATCTAACTAGCTATTAAAAAGGGGTTTATACCTAAGCAACATATCATTCTGCTTATATCTAGCATCTACTAATTGAAGACCACTTCTAAATCAAGATGCAGAACAAATACAGTAGAACCTTATAAGGCTGGTTTGTTGATTAGCAGACCACTGAATTGCTAAATTGGACTATTTAGCAAGCAAGCATATCCATCATCAGTAAAAATGCTACTTTGAAAAATGTGCTTTGCATTTACTTTGACAAGCGTAATTTTAGCTATAAATATGCTTCATATTTTACTCTAAGTTGTTCTAGATTTTATGCTGTTATTTATAATACTTCACTACATTAGCTGATATTTTAAAACATCTAAAAATTCATTAACAAAGCTTCCCCACTTTTCCAAACAGCTTACAAAATAATTTAAAGCAAGAATAAACATTAAGGAAAAGGGAAATGAAAAGTGGTTATTTGATGAATGCTTGCACACAGTATGCTGGAACAACGAAATTCTGTTTTTAAACCAATAGAAAAAATAATCAAATAGACTTGAACAGCACCATTACAGTGCTTGGTTATTAAGTTTTCCTGAGAAGATGTCATGGTTTTGTGTCAAATAGCACAGTTTTGTTGTATACAAGCAAACATAAACACAACCACTCAGAAGCTTTGTAGAAAAATTGTCATATATTAGCAAGGGACAATTTAACATTCAAACAAGTTGCAATAAAACCACTCCTGGTTAAAATCTACAGTTAAGATTGAGAATTCCATTATAAATCACATCTTCCAAAGAAGAAATGCACAACCATTTTTACTGTTTAAACTACACACAGAAACCAGTACATTTCTGACAGGAATCTAAGACGAAGCAGAAGAGAATGTGATTATTCACTATAACTTTTGATATCAGGAGACAATGCGTCTCTTGCTCCTTGCAAACTACTTGACTCAGGAAACGAACAGAAGACTCCTCCTGCTTCAGTCTCTAATGCTACCTAAGAGTTGTTGTGTTAAGTTTAGGAAGTTGTTGAACATGTGTAACTTTAACAGGGAAATCAGCTTCAAGTCAAAACTGCAGAAAAGGGCACAGAACAGAAATAATAGCAGCAGTCCCACTGTCACATCACTCTCAAAACCCACAGAAACAAGAAGCAATGCAATATATAGTAAGTTAGAGCCGTTAAAGTTATGATATAGACAGATAAAAATTCCACAAGACCCATATTTTAAAGTACCCTGATACTCCCCCATCCAAGTTTCATTCTACCCAATCTCACACAACAAATCCTATTTCACACAGAAGTGGTTCAAAGCAGATTTAGTACAACCAGCTTGCTTTTGCCCAGTTATTAAAAGACATGGAGAAATGGGGAAGGAAATAAAAGACTTGTGCACACTAAATTCCATGGTTCCCACATCAAACCAGTTGTTTTGTCTCACCTGTTACCTGTGACACGTCTTGTGTAAGACAACACTCCATATGTTTTTATTGCTTAAGCTATAAAAAGCACCACTCCAAATATAGATGAAATAAGACTAAACCTTCCTTAAAACACGCAGGATGCTTTCTTTAAGAACAAGAAAATTAACCCAGAGTTGTGTTCCAAATCGTCTAATTCTTTTGTGATTCACGGTGGGGGGGTCACTCCCCCCACGCTGACCTGTCACCCCGAGTACTTATCCCTAAGATCCTACATTGTAAGCAAACACTGCCCTCTTGTGCACTGCAACCTCCAGGAGACAAAGTTCCACTTCGAGGGTTGTGGAGACCACGCAATCAAATTTTTATATACTGGTTGCCTTTCTTCATACCTAACTCCTTAATTTAAAAAAAAGTGGCTTTCACTTTAAAATGTCAATAAAAATACTCCTTCATGTTGTCAGACAAGTATCCGGCACCAGCCAAATTACAGTGACTAAGAAAAAAAAGATAGTTTCAATTTCATTTACGGAAATAAAGTTTATTTGAAATTTTAATACAAAGCAGTGTCAGCAATTCACAAGCACCATGAACCCACAGAATCTAATAGGTTTTAGAAAACATTCCCACTAGTGCTAGCTGAAGTCTCTTAACCCATGAGTAGTACTTCCATAACATCAACCACTACATGAAGGTTTGTGGATAGAAATTACACCACACAAGAGTTGTATGTTAATTTATTTTTTTCCACCAGAACAGGGTTCATAATGTTACTCTCACTTCAAGCTGGCAACCAAAGTTGCCAAGACTCTCCAGTGACTTCTCTCTGACTAGAATGATACCCACTAAACACAAGGTACTCTGTTCTCCAGAGGTTTCCACTCATTCAACATCTACACTCAACAGCAAGTCATCCACGTATACATCTACAACTATAAAACTCTACTTGCTCACTCACCTAGAATAGGAAAAAAAACACTTCTTCACAAAGGTATCAACAAATAAAAGCTCACATCGACAGAAGTGTGTTTTCAGTGCAGCAATGCAAAGGTAACCCCGAGATTACAAATCCTCTTAAAAGCTTACAACAAACTCAGCAAAACAACTAATCTGTGATAAAAGGCGGGGGGTTTTTGTGATACGTTAATCTTGCAAATAATCTGCATCTGACTGAACTTGAATGCTGGTAGCAAGACCACATTTCCCTTGATCTCCCAAGCCTGTTTTCATTGTACTCATTTGCATCAGCAAGACATGCTTTTGCTCTGCTCATTTCCCCCTCTCCAAGCTCTCATGCAAGTTCAAAAGTCTTGGCCCTTCCAACGTATCAGGTATGAATTAATACCCTTCCTTAGCCGAACACAGCAGCAAAGTGGAAACAGACACTTGCAAGGCAGTTTTCTTTGAAAGGAACTGCAGGGATAAATAGTGACAATGAAGCTCTAGTTATAAAGTAAAGAGGTCAAAGGTTCAGACAGGCATAAGGATTACAAAACTACAAGTTTGTCAGAGTTCCCCCTAGCCCAGGTTTAAACAACCACAGTCAAGCAGTAGCTTTCCATTTAAAACCCTATAAGGATACTCTGTCCTTTGAACTTCGGGGGGAGGGGGGAAGGCAGAGACAATTTTCTGATTTAGAAGTTCTTTTGAGGACCCATCTCGAAATCAAACAGATAAAGGGCATCTGACAACAGCTCATCTAAAGCAAACACTCAGTATCCCGTGGCTGCCTATGTGGGGGAAGCTAGGATGAGGTAATCATGTTCTCCTGTATTAGTGTGCTGACCCTTTGTAGGGCATGAAATTAACCATCAGCAAGGAAAAAATCTGCTACTGCTTAAACTACTTTGCTACGCAAAGTGGTCTTAAAATGAAATATGGGGATTGAATTTCGTCTGGCAGATTAGCTTGTCTAACCTCTCTGCAGGCATCCCTTCCTGCTGAACTCATTTGAGAAACTATTACAGACCCTACTGGGTGCACAGGTCTGTAACAAACAAATGTAAAAGCAACTCATATTTTATTTCATTGACATTAACATCAGCTTTGTGTAAGATCAGGAGCTGAACATTAACAAAAGAAGAGAAGCTTAAAAAACCCCATAGTGCTGTAACAGAAATTACCCCAACTCAGTGTGAAATTTTACCAAAAATACCACCCCAAATCTCTACAGCAACGACAAAACTATCAGTCCTGCACCTTCCAGTCATTCCTTCAGTGCACAAACCAAGTGTAAGGCCGATGTGGGTGCTTCTTACTGCTTGGGACAAACTAAGAATTGGCCCTTAAGGTTCAGTTACTCAGGTTTGTTTCCTCTCCTTAGCAATTCAGACACAAATGGCTGTAAATACTGGTTTTGTCGCATTGCTTGAGACAGGATCCTGTTAAAGCACAAGAAAAGTCTGAAATTTATTTTAAAATTAAGAGTTCTGTTCTTATTGTTTGAAAGAGTAAGACAGAAATACATAGCACTGTCCAAGCCACAGAGCTACCCACAATAACTTAATGCCTTCCTGCCACAGACACACAAGAGCCTTAGAAGAATATAAACCAGTATGGTTTGAATACAAGTGAAAGGCATGATGAAGTACACCAAGTGACTATTATTTATTACATTCCAACCTTGACTATCACCTTCCAGCTAAAACTTAAATAAAACATCTTGGGTGAAACTGTCTGCAACATTTCCAATTCCCAGCATGCAGGTAAAAAAAAAAAAAAAACAAAAAACAAACCAACCCAAAAGAAAACACTTTTGATTTAACATTTGATATGTTTTGTTTTCAAGGACAAGCTTTGCAAGAAAAATATAGCCACACAGAATGAAATACGACTTCCATTTTTCATTCCATTTGGTTACTGCTCAAATATTCTGCATTCATTTAATGCTAAGGTATTGTGTCTGAACAAGCACCTTGGGAGTGACCCCGAGAAGTATTCCCAAGGTCAAGCACTACCTGGCACAGCATGACAAAAATGCAATACTAGATTCTAATATGAAACATCCACTTCAGGAACTAGCTACATACAGAAATATGTTAGAGTGGTAAATAGTAACATTTAATCTGTGAGCAGATTTATCAGCTTTGTATAGTAAATGAATTAACCCTTAGAGCACTCTGGGAGCACAGAAAAGATGACAGTTACAAGAGAGAGATCATCTGGGACACCACTGATGAAAATGGCACTTTGGAAAAGAAGAGCTAGAAAGTGACTCCTCAGAAGGAAACCCTTGAGCTCCTCACCTCATAGGAGACCTGAGTGAACAATGCTGGTGCTACCCAGCCACAGCAGACAGTGTTTCTATGAGCTGGGATCACTCAAGGGGAAGCCAACTAGTTTATCCCACCTTCAGTGAAAAAAGAGAGCTTCAAACAATAAGAAGATACAGTATCATTTTCACAGCTGTAGCATCTCCTGCGAACCCTGCATGCACATGACTAACACAGAGTTCTGAAGCAGCCCTCTCATCTCTGTTGTCATTTCACCTTCCAAATCCTCACATCCAGCTCCCTTGCCCACAGGCATCCTACCTCTAGTTTTTCTGCAGATCAACTTCCACCTACAGCTACCCCAGAATTTGAATTCAGAACAGTGATATTTTAAAGAGGTATGGGAAATCTGAGGTGCAGAATAAACATAGAAAGATATAGTACTTTGCACTTATGTCCTATTGAAAAACCATATATGGAGAAAACATGTAGGAACAGGGAAATCACAGATCCAATCAAAAAGAAAAGGGTAGTAGCATTCCTGGTTGCAGAGAAAATGTCTGGAATGCTGAACTCTTAATGCTCAGTGACAAGGAAGTAGATGAAAATAACCTAAATTTTTGAAGTATCATTATCTGGGAGGACTCACTTTCCATTCCTGCAGTGGTGAAAAAGTTGGCATTATTGAAACACACATGAACACCAAAGAATGTATCCTGTTACAAGAGACATGCTACACTTCACTTTGAGTTTCACCAAACCCTAGCAAACCTGTAAGCACCTAAATAGTCCCACAGGCACAGATCAGGTTTTAACATCAAGGTTTCACCTTTCAAACTTGGCAGTAAAAAGCAAAAAAAGCCTTCACTATCAAGATACATCTAGGTTATCAAGCAGAAAACTGAAGTTCCTAATTCTTTAAACTATTAACACAATACTGCATTTTCTCTACAACCCTTTCTTAACACACAGAATTACAGTAAGTCACACTAATCAACTGTTTTACTTCAGTAAGGTACATAACCTGGTATGACCGGAACTAAGCGAGTTTGATGTGCTTGTGTGTCTGAATTACTATCTGCAAATAATTATTTTTGCTGGGAAGAAAACTATCATGTCATCTCATCCTGTCCAGGACTTCCTTCTCCCTGCACAGCCTATTAATAAGCAAATTTGAATAACTTATTCGGCAGATGTGGACAGCTGTGACTAAATACTTTAAGATCTTAATGAAAATAATAGAAAGCAATGTGAAGTCTATGTATCAAACAACCACCCCAAATAAGTGTTAAAGTTATTGAAAAATAAAACCGGGGAAAACTTAAAAATCTGCTTTAACACGTCGCCTTCATGAGAAAGTTTACACCATTCAGATTAGTTGCTTCCGGCAGAAAGGAATGTTTGACTACAAGTGACTCCTCAGTACATCCAAGAAACATTTGCCAAAGTAAACTTTGCTCTTTAGAAGATAATCAGGTGCTTACAATTACTAAAGAATGATAAGGGATTGTCAAGTACAAGAGATGACTACAAGACCACAGGTTTCTGAAATTAAGCACACAGCCACTTCTCCCTTGCAGCTGTGGGGCACACAGTGATGACACAGAGCATTTTACTGCTGGTCAAACCGACAAATAAGTATGTATTTACTATCCTACCCACAAGAAGCACAAACAACACAACACAGTTACCACTAACGCAACTTACCAGTAACACGACTGTTCAAAAGGGTGTCAAATTCATGCAAGTAACTCAGCCTGAACCTCGGTGTAGCTGAGAAGAAACACTGTCCTACAAAACTACCACCAAACTGTCACTAAAGAGACACTGGCAGAGTAAGCACGGAGGAACTGAACTTGCAGGCTAATCCCTGCAGTTGCATCAACCTGTGACTACTTTAAACTCCTGCAGCTGTGACTCCATCATATCCTTAGTCAAGCACCAACCACCTCTTAACACTTTTTAGAAGAGATGGAAGGGGGAGATAGAAGAAGGTGAACTAATTTATAATTAGTCCTAATGCAAGCCAAATTCACCCTCTGATATCACCTATGAAGACTAAAATGAAGAGTTACCAAAAATCCACAAATTATTTCTAAGCCTAAAATTATCATGTTACAATTCCCCAGTCCTCCAAGACAACATGGGCATGTCCAGTAACTATATCACAGCTCTCAACTACAGGCAACATCAAACTCTGACAGCTTTAACAGGCAAGAAAATAGAAATTTATAGGGCCGCTCGATGCCATTAATAAGGCCTTCATACACAATAAATAAAACTTTTTTTTCCACTAAGTGTAAGAAACCTGAGCACACCTGACCATCTAAACAGCACTCCAAGAGCTCACATGTACAAAGTGTTTTTCTATGAGCACTGGGGGTTTTTTTGAAGAGCAACTACGAGCAAGCGTAGCAAAGTCACAGGTCAGTGAAAAACCTGACACGCCCCGTTCCCTCGGTTTGGGCACAGCCGGAGACCCCGACTCCCAGCGCCTCGCTCCCACCACGGACACGGGCGGGCGCAGCCCCACGGGGCGCAGACCCTAGTGAGGGCTGGAGCACCCCGGGAGGCGCGACAGCCACCGAGGCGGGCAGGAGCGGCCACCCCTGCGCCCCCCTTACCGCCGATGATGGTGCGGATGAGGGAGGCGTGCCCTGGGCAGTCAACCAGCGTGAACTGGAGCTCGCCGGGCCCCGCGCCCAGCTGCGGCGGCAGCGCGGTGCGCAGGCAGGAGAAGCCCAGGTCCAGCGTGATGCCCCGCGCGCGGCTCTGCGGCGCCCGGTCGAAGGCGGCGGTGGAGCCGGTGGTGCTGAGCGCCCGCGCCAGCGCCGTCTTCCCGCTGTCGATGTGGCCCAGCACTCCCACGTTCACGTTCAGGACGCGGACGGCCATGGCGGCGCTGCACCCGCCTGGTCCGTCCCCACAGCGCCCCTGCGGCAACGCGGGCCCCGCCGCCGCCGTTCCGCCGGCCCGCGCGCAGGGTGACCCGGCAGGGCGAGGGCTGGGGCAGAGCCAGCGCCGGGCTGCTCGGAGCCGGCGTGGTTCGTCCGCTCCACGACCAAGGATGAGAAGCACCGGGCCGGCACGCACCCCAGCTCACCTCCCTACCCTGCACTGCCCCTAATAGGCACCTCCCGCAAGGAGAGGCAATTTCACCAGGTTACTTTGATGGCCACATGCCCGTGAGCTGGGTCCCCTCCCCAATGTGTGCCCGGCCTGAGGGAGGGCTGGGAGCCAGCAGCCCTGGGAGCCAGCAGCCCGGGGAAGGAGGCACTGTAATTGCCCTGAGCATCCGCACCTTCGCACACCTTTCGCCCACGCTAATTAGACACTCCAGGGCTGCTTAAACCCGCTCACTGTCACATCACCCGCTCCATTCTGCCCCCAAGCAAACCCCGGTGCTGCTGGAACTGTGGTGACTGGGTTTGATTTCAAAGTCGCATGGACATTGCAAACCCACGTGAAAAAGCAGGTCACATTTGGATCATTTACTCTCCTCACACTTAATAAATTCTAGGCTTGCATAATTCATTTTCTTGTAAAAGGATATTTAAGCCAAGTAAGATACTGCTTTAAAAATCATATCCTTAATGAATTAAGAATCCAAGATTATTAACAATGATGAACAGCTCTCCTGGAAACCACCACTACCACCAAAACAGACAATAACAGGTAGATGAACATTGGAGAGGCCTGAGGGCATTTCAAAGGCTAAGGGCAGGATTCCTTCACTGATTTAAGTCACTTGGCTTAACTGATAACCCAGAGAGCACAGGGGGCCAAATGCTCTACAGGATAAAGCTTAACACGTGTGCTCGGCATTTCAATAGTGACTAAGGAGCCCAAAGTACCTCTTCCAATGATAACAACTCTTTGCAAGCCAAGAAACCAAGACTGTGTCATGGACTTCCCACAGGTGTCAAAGTACACTAGACTTGTTCTATATTCAACTTTTTTTTTTTCCTTTGAGAGCAGTGCAGTTGCTTTTCTGCTCACTCTGTGCAGTAATACATATTGCTCATAGTAATAACAGTCACGTCTGAATAACTAATGAATAAGCCAGAAGTGTAAAATGACTTGCCTAAGGCTACTGTCAACATCATGGTTTTTAGGCTTTGACTCCAAACTCCAGGCTTTTTCTTACAAAGAAATCTGCTTTATATACCAACACTTTCAATATAAAAGAGTTTGGTTTAAAGCTGGATGCAAATTACTCCTCCTTCCCAAAAATATGGTAGTCAAGATGACAGAATCAATGACTCAATGAAAAGGGGGGGAAATTGCATTTCTTCCTAGCACTCAATGCTATTTGAGAGACAACTGTCTCCTTAAAGGAAAGATGTGAACTCATAAGGAATACTGAGCTAGCCTGGCTAATCAGCTTCTTGAGCAGAGTAGTTCAGCCTGATGGAAGCTCTGTCATGGGAGCCAAATTAAGCATAATGTCACTTTTCAGACCAAGTTTCCAGGCTTTGAATAGTTTCCTGTTAAATCATAAGGCTCATATACGCTTCCTTGTGCTGAATCTGCTACATCAATATGCACTCGAAAAGGGAAGGGAAAGTTTACATCAATTCCCATAAGGCCCTAAACAGTTAGAATCTACACAAATATCCCTGTATCATATAACTTACCCTTTACTTGTTTTCTTTTAGCATTATTAGATGAGTTCAAATGGAAGAGGTGGGAAAAGGTCTGATTCTCAACCAGAAAAGGTATTACCCAGAAGTCCTCCCAAAACATCTAAAATAGCAGCTATTTTTCAACAAGCCTTGACAAAGTAGAAAGGTCTAAAAGCTTCTACAACTCTTGAGAAAACTGGCAATGAGGTCAAGGAGGTCCCACTTCAGTACTCACAGTATAAGAGCCCATAGCAGGGCTCAAGTGAGATCCATTTTGGTCTGCCAGCTTAACAGAGAGATACATTTTGCTCAGCCAGAATTTAGAAGGATACTGGATAGAACTTATGGGATGAAAAAAATATAATTCTTTCTATTAAGGATAGCTAAGGAAGGAAGATAAAAATCTGCAGGAAAATGGATTTCATTCCACTCCTCACATAACAATGGTGGCCCTTCTTTCACTCCTGAGTGACCTGCAAGGAGGAGTATCAGGTAGAAATGGGAGTTTGGTTTTTTCCCTTTAGACACAGAAAAGATTTGCAACTTTCTAGATAGGAAAGCAGTTGCTCTTCTGTAGAGGGAAGGAAAAAAACTCAATGCCTACAGCTTTGTTGTTATGACTGAGATCATACCTCTCTCTCCAGGGTTTTAGAGCCTGTGGATCTGATTTTGCCACATATCACTTGAGGAAATATTAGAGTGCACATAGTACCTGTGAAATGAATAACTTAAATCATCAATATCAAAGAAGAAATCTGATAAAGATAGACATTAGCACTTTTATTCAGCATTTAGAAAGGTCCATTCTGTTCGCTTACGAAGTTTTGGAATTAATTACAAATTTGAAAATTAAGATGTGGCATTCGGTAGGACACATCACTCCTATTGCTTTGAAGAGTAGAAAAAAATCAGCTTCTTTTGCAGGGAACAAAACAAGACATGGCCACTACCCCCACCACTCCCTACCCCTACACAAAGGTCTTGGTTTTACTAAGAGGGAGAGGGGAACCTGGCAAAATGAGAGAATCCCAACTTCTCCAGATTTTTCTATATCCCTCACAAAATTTGTAGCATTTGGTGTTTTCCTTGTTTTCTCCTAAATACGCCATTCTCCATCCCAGTTTTTCTCTCCTGTATGGAATTTCTTCCTTAAAACGTGTTCACTTTAATTGCTGAAGTTTATGGACTCATGGGAGAAAGGGCAGGAAGTCAGACTTTTGGGATAGGGTAAAAATGTAAAGGTCATTCACAACTCGCACACACGTACTCTCACTCCAAAAATAATACACTATTTGACAGTTTCAGGATTCAGCATGTCCCACTGAAATTTGAAAGCTTATGTGAAACTAGGCCACGTCCTGTAACTTCAAACATTTAGTCTAGGAAAACAGCTCTCAAATCTCCAGCTCCCACATCGGGTATCACATGACGTCTGTGCCAAATAGGAGACCTCAAACCAGGGGGCAAAAGAAATGTTGGTAAAATGAGTTGATTAAACCTGGGGAATAACAGTTCAGACTGTTAGTGACAGGTATTATTTTTTCTGTTTAGCTGGCTAGTAAAATATTAAATTATACTCAAAGCATCCATAGAATGAGCCGGGCAGAATGGTCACACAACCTACTTATGTTCCATCTGGTGGCCTGGACAAAGGAGAAAGAAGACCCATGCTTTGCAGTTGAATTATTTTATCCTCCCCCTCTAATATGTTCACTATTCCAAAAAAATCACAAAAATCATGTAAAGGTTGAGGTTTGATATTTCCTCATACTGATGCATCACAACACAAGACACTAGATATAAAAGATGATTTACGATATGAAAGTTCAGTTCTAATCTTCCCAGTAGTTTCACTTGTACTCTGCTCTTCCTGGGGAGTCTTCCTGTGTGGTCTAAAGGATTTTTGTTTATTTTCCCTCATCTGAATGTCCTCTTTTGCCCCTCTTTAACTGCAATTTCAGGACAACGCTCAAAGAACATATGGAATGAGTAAAACAATCAATACAAAGAACAATGCCAAACCTGGCACAGTTAAGTAATACCTGTGAGCAAATAAGAGGGAGAAGCCAGCCTCACATTTCCCGAGAAAACTATTTTTTACTTTTATTTCTATTGAGGTATCCTCTTCTACTACAAACACAAACCCAAATAATTTTAATCACATTTTCTGCAGGTCAGTATTAAAATTGTACCTTCTTTGTGGCAGCAGATTTTACTTACTGAACAGCAGACAGAAGTTTTAAGCTCTAAATTCTGAGTTTGAGACATCTTATTGCTGTAGACAAACAATTAACACTCTGTTTCTTATTCATTTTAAGCAAGAACTCTAAAGTTCTTTAACTCTAAAGTTAAAGAACCTTATGTAGCATATCTGATTTTTATAGACATAGAATATTTCTAGCCTTCCTCCAAGTTACAGTGAAGATTAACAACAATTCTCTATTCCTACCATCTACATTCCTGTATATTAAATTTCACCAAAAATAAACAAGCAAATATTATTAAATAGACTTTGAAATGCCATAATCTCAAAAACAGGTCTTGTTGCAACATCAAACAAGATAACATGGACCATATGGACAGGTTTCAGTCTAAGTCAACAGATTATTATTTCATCCTTTTGAAAAGGAGGGTCATACCTAGCCTGAGCCCCTTGATAGCAACATCACTGCCTTCAGAGCTCTTACCAGACTTGCTAATTACTCTTCCAGAGCTGGCAGAAACTTGAACTCTGACCAGGCTTACCCACAGCACTTATGGCAGTTTAATGCACTGGAGAAATCAAAGTTGTATGTTTTCTCTTTTGCAAAGGAAAAAGTCTGCAGCTCAGTATCTGTTAGGCATTTGTATTCTGCAGCTAATATGACCCTGAGACGATGTACAGAGTCTAATGGCATACACACTTTTCTAATTATTTAAAGACTAGCCCATATTTGTTAGTCAAAAATTAGCTGAACAGTTGTATAGCAGGATAGCCTTACAAAGGTGTTGAACCACACATGTGTGCAATCATGTTGCAATTACAATTTTAAACTAGAGTATGTAAATATAAACTAACAGAACAATTAACAGAAAAAGAAAGCAACAATAAGCAAAGTCTTTTCTTTGCCAAATTACATTTATAACAAAACGAATGGAAGCTCCTGAACAAAGAGGGAATGAAAAGCCCATTCACTGGGCTTTTGCAAATTGAACCATAACTCCCATCCTCCCTAAAACTGCTCTCTGAGCTTGTGCTGTCACAGGACTGCTTTTGCAATTCCCCTGGCAGTGCACAGGAAAGCCAAGATGGCACCAGACATCAGTCCTGCCTCATACCACATTAATCCACTGGCTTTAAACATTGCAGACACAGCCATGGTTTTATAATCACAGAAAACTCAATATATCCATGGGAAAAGTCCCCTGTCTTTTTTGTGAGAGAGATCAAAATATCTACAAACAAGAAGAAATCACTGGAACTGGAAGTTCCCAAATCTCATCTAAAATTTCACTGTGAGTGATCTCCATATTAAGCTTTTAAACCCCTCATAGAAGGTGCAGCAGAATTACCACCGAACCACAGTTAGGAGCTGTAATAGCCTAGAAGCTGTAGCATCACAAACCTCCTGAAACATGGATGCTTCTGCGAGGCCATGAAACGATTTGCTGAGAAGCTGGACTGTTTTTACCCATTTCAATTGCTCAAAGCTCATAAGGAATACAAGCTGTAGGTGCAGCACATGTCACAGCCTCAAATGCTTACAGGAGGGCTTTCAAGATGCAGAACAGAATTATTCTGCAGTTTCACTGAACACTAAAAACTAGTGAGCAACACCGAGCAGGTAAGAACCCACCCTTACTTTCCTTGGCAGGGGAGCTGGACTAGATGGTATCCAGTGGTCCCTTCCAACCTTAACAATTCTGTGAATCTTTGACAGAGTTTTAGAAAACAGCCTTAGAAAGCCTCAGCTTCTTTTTATGAGCTAAAGCCAGCCGAGGTTTTGATACGGCTCAGGGTTCCTGGCGCACTGTCAGCGGCTGTGGGCGGGCAAGGACTCCCCCAGCCCCGGCAGCGGGGACAAACGCTGGCTCCAGCGCCAAATTGGATTGTAGGAAGGCAGAAAGTGCTTATGGTGCTACAAGGCCAAGAAACCTGCGAGCAAGAACGAGCTGGTTCCCCGTCCAGGAGAGCTCCGCTCGCCTCTCCCAAAACCACCCCTGCCGATTTAGAGAATGGCAGAACCACTTAGATTGGAAAGGACCTCAGAGATCACAGAGTCCAGCCCATGACGGGTCACCACCTTCTGAACCAGACCCTGGCACCGAATGCCACGTCCAGTGTTTCCCTGGGCACCTCCAGGGACACTGGCTCCGCCACCTCCCTCCTTCCCGGCCCGACTCCTCCGCAGCGCCCGCGCCCGCCCGGACCCTCCGCGCGCGCCGCACGCGGAAACGGGCGGGCGGACCCTAAAAACCTGCGCCCCTGCGGCTGACGGGCAGGCTCCGCGCCCAATGGGCGCCGAGAGCTCCGCCACAGGGGCCAATGGCGGGGCGGGGGCGGGGCGCGTAGGCACGCCCCGGGAGCCCCGGTAACGCGCGGGCCGCGTGCGAGGAGGGCGGGGCGGTTGGGTCGGAGCTGTTCTTCCCCTGCCCCTGCCCCTGCCCCTGCTCCTGCCCGGCCATGAAGATCGAGGAGGTGAAGAGCACCTCGAAGACCCAGCGCATCGCTGCCCACAGCCATGTCAAGGGGCTGGGGCTGGACGAGAGCGGCGCCGCCAAGCCGGCGGGGGCCGGGCTCGTGGGGCAGGAGAATGCGCGGGAGGTGAGCGCGGGGCTGGGCTGGGCCGGGCCGGGCCGGGCCGGGGCGTCTGACAAGTTCCAGCAGCGAGTGAGAGTCGTGCCTGAGCTCTTCCGTGTCGCTGCTGCAGTGTGAGACGCGATGGGGGCGATCGAGGCTGTACTTGCTCTGCTCCTGCTTCGCGCAGGGACAGTGACGGTCTCCCGGGTGTCGGGCGTAGAAACTGGAGTGTTACGGGCAACGGAACCGACCAAAAGTCAGCATATTTGATGCAGTTAGGGATTGGAGCATCCGTTTCAATGCGGTGCCCGGATAAAACCGTCATAGAACCACAGAATGGTTTGGTTTGGAAGGGACCTTAAAGACTATCTCGATCGAACCCCCCCTGCCGTGGGCAGGGACACCTTCCACTGAACCAGGTTGTTCAGAGCCCCATCCAGCTTGGCCGTGAAAGAAGATCTGTAGAGAATCTGCGGGTCAGGTAGCGAAGATTAATTTCCTGTTTTACTTTGAAACCTCTCTCTGTGCGTGGGACTGCGGGAGGAAAAAGGAGTCGGAGCTTGCATATTGAGTTTTGTTGTCTGTGGTTTTTAATGTCTGTGTCAGATAAAATGATTGTAGAAAATACGTTTTCTGATCTTGTCTTTCTTTTTTTGTGCATGAAATTGAAATCTTTACTTTTTTGTAAAACCTAGTATTTCTAAACACTTTAAGTAATGTTGCAACAGAAGATACTGCAGCAATACTTGTGTTAACAGTATAAATACTTATTTAACTTACAGGCATGTGGGGTTATAGTGGAGCTAATCAAAAGCAAAAAAATGGCTGGCAGAGCAGTGCTGTTGGCAGGACCTCCTGGAACTGGCAAGGTATTACTTTTCTATTTTGTTATGAAGTAAAGTGTTTCAGAATCTACTTTAATTTGTTGTCAAAACTGTTTTAGGGTAGTGGTTACAAAATGTTTTCATATACCAGAATTTTATTTCAATCAATGTATTGGTATAGTTTCCTACTTTATATTTTTACTTTTGCTATGCCATCGACACTGGCAGTACCCAGTGGTGTGTTCAGCATCTTTAATGTGAAACCACCTCTTGTAGGTTACTAAACACATAGGTTACATGGGCTCTGAAAAAGTTTTAGAAGTTACTTTTGTATTAAAAGCCAGAATAGTTTTTGTTTGGTTTACTTTTTTTTCCCCCATGGTATTTAAGGCTTTTTGCATCTGTATCAGATGTCAAATTCATATGGCCAGTATTGTATCGTCAAGGTTTTTTAAAAGTCTTTGGCCAAGGTCACCTGTGTTGGGAGAGGGTTGTTATATGTGAGAAATATATGTCAAACAGAATAGTCTTACCATTAAATTGATAGTTGATCTATAGAAGGTGATATAATGAGGAAAGTTAACTTTGTGCAAAAAGAATCCTTTCTTAATTCTCTTCGAAATTAATATCTGGGTTTTGTTTTGGTTTTTTTTTTTTTTTCCTTTTAAAGACTGCTTTGGCTTTGGCTATTGCTCAGGAACTGGGAAGCAAAGTTCCCTTTTGTCCTATGGTTGGAAGTGAGGTCTATTCCACTGAGATCAAGAAGACAGAGGTTCTAATGGAAAACTTCCGACGTGCAATTGGTAAGTTTTAGGAAAAGAAGAATTAAGTATTTACATGATACTTACTTTGCTTTTTCCCAGTCATCTAAAAAGGAAAAACTTTTCAGTGGTCATGACATTCTCAGATTTTTGTATGCTTATTTTCTTCAGTCAAATCTAGTGAATCTCTTTCACACGTAGTGGAGTCAGGTTTTCTGTTTACAAAGTGTAATTTAATTACTGTATTTTGGTTTCTACTTCACCAAATTCTTCTCTCATCCTCCACATTCACCTCTCCGTTTTGCCTGTGACTGAATATAGCTGAAAGAAAAAATAATTTTTAGTTTCTTACATTAGCAGAAATACTTGTAGACAGAAAAATGCTCCTCCTGTTTTTTGTTTTAGTGATTTCACCCTACTAAACAAACAGTCTTAATCAGGGGCTCCCAAACAGCAGCATTAGCCTGGCTTACTGTTCCAGCGAGCACAGAGAAAGTTCCATGGCAACTAAATAAACAATGTCTTCCTCAATTCTACGGTGCATTTACAAGTTTGATGTAAATTGGCTTAATTTGCAGTACAGCCTCAGTGACTATCTAAAATCTCTTACATGATTGCTGGTGACAGCTAATAAGTGCAGATAGAAGTGGCCCTTGTTTGTGTGAGGATTGGCTAAAAAGAGCCCAGTTGATTTTAGTCCTGAACATATTAA
Source organism: Callaeas wilsoni (assembly GCA_013398955.1). NCBI lineage: Eukaryota > Metazoa > Chordata > Aves > Passeriformes > Callaeidae > Callaeas > Callaeas wilsoni. Next base: position 78,773 of record VWPU01008764.1, read on the forward strand.
CAGTTAATTTTCCTGTTTCAGTACCATGTTTCCGCTTGGACTTCATCTGACAGCAGCAGGGTGAAGAAGTCTCTCAGTTCTTCAGTGAAGCAAAAGTATTCCATTGACTTTTGTAAGAAAGCAACTTTCAGTAGTCTCTGGTCTTTTGGTTACCACGAAACTGGCAGAGCCTGGGGGAAGGAAGCCTCAGTAGTCTGCAAAATTTCCTTGATGTGATGAAGTTCCCTGTCAGAGATTTGGAAACCTGAACCAACAGATGAAATTTATGCCATCCATGTTGTCAGTTCTAGAGATAGCAGAGGTTTAACAGCCAGCTACATTGTTAGTTCCCTGCATTCCCTGAATGTCAGTAGAGAGACACTTCCAAACAAATATTAGTGTTAATGAAAGATGGAACTTCTTTTCTTTTCTGTTGAATTCCCTGTCACATTTTCATAAGACAGCCTTTACTGAATATTTTTATGGGTGTAAAAAAAAAATTCTCTGAAATATTTTAAAGTACTAGTAACCACCATTTCTTGTAATGAAACACTTTCCATTTGGGTTTTAATCTCAGGTAGGTTTTAGCTTCCCTGCTTGATAAGGAAATATTTTACAAGGGTGCATTTTTAAAAAAATTATTCTGTGCAGTGTAGTTGGGTCTGGGTGCAAGGGAAGCTTCAGCTCACACGTTCATCAGTACTTAAAGTATTCATTTAGGTTTTATTGAGTTTTGTTTGTTTGTATGTCTTCTTGGTAGCAGGTCCTGTGTACATCATCGTTGCTCATATCATGCATTTTAATTTCAAGGTGTTTAGCCACCTGAATTTTTAAAAATTATCAGAGCTGTTAACATTAATTTTTTTACTTAATGGGTTTTTTTTTGGAAACTACAGAGTCTGACTGGTTTGGACTCATCACCTTACAAGAAAGTAGGAGTTACTCTGAGTTTACAGAATTTTTATTGTTGAGAGTCTTTTAATAACAACTTGACATAGTCTTATGGCCAAGTAGTGTTTGGGAATGCAGTAGAGAGGTTATAATATGTAAGAAACATAAAAGGTCAGAGTGGGAAGTGAGGAGATCGAATTGTTATATGGGTTAAAAGAAATTTAACCTGGGAGAGCTTAATCCAGTATAGAGCTCATTAGCAGGTGGTGAGGATGATGATAGCAGCTAATGTTAAGAGCTCAGTTGCAGTAAAAAATAACTGCTGCATTAGCCACTTCAGTGGTATAACTGTTCCTTGTGTTGCCAAATTGTACCTGCCAGTGAGTCAAGCAAGCACTGTTTAGCCCCGTGAAGTGCTGTTGAACCAAAACATGAAATAGCCCACAATTGTTGCCTTGGATTTGTGTCTGATTTGGAAGTAGGAGATCTCTCTTAAGAACTCTTCTGAGAATGAAGTTTGTAGTTGACACATGCAGATTCATTTGAAATCAAAGGATAATCAGCAGCAAGTTCAAAGCGAAAATTACCTTTGTTGAGATCATATTCATCTGTAAATATTTTCTACAGACACATCTCTAAGAGCACATTAAGTCTGGATTAGAGGAAGGCTTCTGAAACAAATCCCTGGGTTTGCCCTCGCTGACTTGGCTTTGACTTGTGTTGTGGAACAGAATGAGCACGTGAACTAGATTCTTCCCAGATGAAACGGAACTGAAAGATTCATTGCATGCTTCAGCAGCATACATATCGTACCCCAAACACAAACAGGCTGACAGGTTTTCAGAGCAGAGTAGAGCTTGTGCTGCAAGTTAAAAAGCAAAACAAAAAGAACAAGCAAACTTGGTCCAGTTTGTGGCAATAGCAGTTTCAATGTGCAGATTCCCATATTGCTTCACACTCCTTGCATATGAGCCAGTGTGATGCAGCCTTGTCTAGGTCAGATTTATAACTCAGAGGTTCATTAATTTCTGTCTGGTTTTTTTTCATACCTGAAAAACATTTTAAAAATTACTGAAATTAACTTTGTACACAACTTTTTATGTCGTCTTAAGTAAGACAAAGCAAACATTTCTTACCAAGAATTTGTCATGTTATCCACAGTTATGCTGTTTCTCGCATTTCATATTCTGGTCTGATTTTGGGCCCAATAGAGGGAGACACACACGTATTTGTCAGTTCTTTATAGCCCCTATCAGCAGCTCAAAATTACTGGTGAAGTGTCTGATCTGTTTCAAAGCAAAATGAAAAGTTTCAGAACAAGGAAAGGTTTATAAAGTCACAATACCCTCAGACTGAGCAGGATGACTTCCTTATATCTTGTTACAGCCCATTCATTATTTTTGGTCTGGCATGTGTGTCTCATAAAATACTTTATAGAGTTTCTTCAGGTGTGGATTCTTTGTAGTTAGAACATATGTAATTGTAGTGGCAGTGGTGATGATAGTGGGTTTGCTTTGAAACAGTCTGTCTGTAAATCTGTTCAGCTCTACATTATTTACCAGTTTAAAATAAGCTAGTTAATTACAGTAATTGTGACTACAACAGAAGATAGCCAGATACTCCAATGATTGCTTGGCTGTCTGAAAAATAGCAAAGTGAGGATGTAATTTTCAGCTATTTTGAAATAGCTTTAAATTTGCATTATAGCAGTTTCTGCTAAATTTTATCTAGCTCACCTTTTGCTATTAACTTGAAAAATATTTGAAATTATACATTAACCCTTTAGTAATTTTATGATGTTCTAGCACAATTCCTGTTAATCAATTTATGTTATATTTTTAACTCAGTTGCTAAAATGTAAAGTTTTTTATGAAGTTACTTTTTTTCTTCTTTTTGTTAACTTTGCAGGGCTTTTCTGATGGTCCAAAAAGTGTGTAAAACTCACTGTTATATTAATGCCACTAGTTTCAGAAGATGATCTGTGTTTCTGGCTTTAGCATAGGGGAACAAATCAAGCAAATTCCCACTTTGTGGGAGGGAAAAGAAACAGAGGATCCTAACATTCGCTTCAAGAACTAATAATAATAATGAATGGAATGAAGTAATTTCTAGAAGTTTAATAAACTTCTTAGTAGGTCAGAACTCGGGCTGAGCTTTCATTCTGATGCACAGGATGAATATTCTCACTTAATATTGAAGAAGAGAACAATAATTCATCTTTCTGCCTTTAAAAGTAAAACATTACCATGAAATGTAGTGCACCCTAACAATATGTTACATTTTGTTGACAGTGAAGCAGCAGACTCCTAAGTGTATATTGAAACTATTCTAAACAATTTCTTGCAGGGTTGAGGATTAAAGAGACCAAGGAAGTTTATGAAGGAGAAGTCACAGAACTAACTCCCTGTGAGACTGAGAATCCTATGGGGGGATATGGCAAAACCATCAGCCACGTAATTATAGGACTCAAAACTGCAAAGGGAACCAAACAGTTGAAGGTATGTGTGGCAGAGTCTCAGAGATTTCCTTAAATATTTTGGGTTTGCAGCTTCTATTTTTATCACTTCTTATTTCCATTTCAAGCTCTTGATCCCCATCTCTGTCAAGTGAGGCTGCCAGGAGGCTGCTTTCTTTGGCTAGACAACTTTATCCTGACTCTTTATATTTATCTGCTTTCTGTAGAATATTTAGATATTGCTCTTGTCTCCTACTAATTGAAATAGCAGATAAACCCATCATCACTCGGTTAGCAGCTGCTGTTATTTCTCTGTTTGGCAGCACACACCTGTATGTCTTCAATGAGTTAAAAGTGAATTTTAGTAGGAGGAGATCCTGATGCAGTTTTGTAGATCACTAGTACCACAAAAAATGGGCCGAGTTGGCAATCTGAACTTTGTTCTGTCTCAGTCTGTGATATACTCCGACCCTGGCTATAAATTAATGTTCATGGTAATAAACATACAAGAAAGGCCTTGTTTGGTTTTGTTTTCCTGATTGTCAGGAACCAAATTTTTGAGGATGGCTTGGGAAATATTGCCTGTTTAAATATAAATTGTTCTTTCTGTCACATCCTTTCTTTCTACATGGAGTGTCATGCCCTAGTGAATATTTGATAGAGAACTGGAAATTGAGCTGGTGTGTTGCCAGCTCAGGCCCATTTTCCTTTTGTTTTCTTGTCTCCATTCAATTTCCCTGTCAGACTAGGAGAGAACTAAAAGCTGTCTTTGTTGTTAAGTATCATCTTTCATTTGTTCACTCTGAAAACAAGGAAATGAAGAGCAAAAGTGAATAAACATGTACCAAGAGAAACAAAGGCATCTAATATATTCCACACACATTCTCCCTCACAGAGCTCCACAGAGGATAAGGACTCAAGAAATCAAGGAACATAATTCAATGCTACAGCCAGATGTTTTATTAAAGTTTTCCTAGAAAGCTAGAGAACTACTGTTTCTTAGGTATAAATACATTGTCACATTACTCAGAGGTATGTTTTGTAGCTGGTACCATTATGTTTCTGGCACTGTCACTTCCTTTTGGATAGCAGATTTTTTTGTAAGACAGTAAGTTCTGTGCATCTTTCAGATTCTCTATCCCTACTCCAAATGTTACAGCTTTATAAAATCTTAGAGGTATTGTTGGGGTGAGTTGCAGTTTAATTTTGTCTGACGGGAGTGAGCTTCAAACTGAATTTCTTTACCTTGATTACCATAACAATATGGAGCTGTTTTGACCAACTGTGCTGTTTGCTTGTCTCCAGCTGGACCCGAGCATTTTTGAAAGCCTGCAGAAGGAGCGAGTGGAAACTGGTGATGTTATTTATATTGAAGCAAACAGTGGAGCTGTCAAGGTAAAAGAAAAGTTCTGTACTTTTATGCAGGTGTTTGTTTCTTGCAGACCTTTCTCTGCCTTTGTCAGAAGGCTCTCTGATTTATTAACCTTAACTGACATGAAATGGTTACATGGAAATTTTAAAAGAGCCCAGTGCTTTCCTTATCTGGAGAGAAAAGTCTCTTTTGCACCCAAAGAACATGGTGATCTGGATCACAATTAAGGTCATCTGGCAAGGAGGCTATCACTGATGCTGTCTGGATGAGTTTTCTTTTCTGTAAGATTAAGACATCTCTAAGGGAAGAGGGGAAGGACCAAGCAACTTTAGTCATTTTCAGGCTGGTATGTGCAGCGTATTTCATCTTTCTTTTATCGCTCTGATATTTTCTCCACAAGATATATACATGTAGAAGGGAATACTGCATTAGTTAGCATTCTTTTCATATCTGGTTTAGAAAGTAGTGTATAGTGATACTTGCTGTTTAATGGATGAGCATAATATTTTCTATCATATAATAAATCACCCATCTACAAAGGAGGTTCTCCCAATCTCTGCTTAATCGGCTGGATTTGTCCTTTAGCAAGAATTGCATATGGTAAAAGAAGGGGAGAGAGGAACGGAATATTCTTGCCACTGAAAATATCAGGTGTTTTTCAACAGAGTTTTTGAGCTTTGATCAGTAGATAGGGTATGCCTGATGCTAAGCAGGGAGTGGGATGTCTGGATTGTCAGCTGAAGCTTGTCAGGACTGGAATTGTGAACGAACCCTGTTACCGAATTCATGTCACTCAGAGTTTTGTCACTGAAATTAATTCTATACCTGGGTTTCTCTTTGCTGTTCCTCAGAGGCAAGGCAGGTGTGATATCTATGCTACGGAATTTGACCTTGAAGCTGAAGAGTATGTTCCCTTGCCTAAAGGTGATGTGCACAAGAAAAAGGAAATTATTCAAGATGTCACCCTGCATGACTTGGATGTGGCCAATGCTCGACCTCAGGTATCTGACTTCACAGACGAAGTCTTTACAGAAAAATTATTTTAAATAGATGTGATGTTACCAGAATAATTGAGATGTTGGAAGTTGAGCTAACTTACTCACCCTCAAAGATTCCACTGTAGGAAAAGCAGTAGGTGTTACACCTTGAAGGCCAGTCTAGCTCTCCTCAGGGCCCTGCCATGGAGGTTAAAGAGGCAGTTGCTTCCTTAGAATTCATGCACCTGGTCATGGAATACTGGTCAGCATAACACTCCTAGCACTACAGAGAATGGTCTGCTAGTTGTAGTACAGCTTCCACACAGGTATTTGGGATCCACCACCAGTTATACAGTTAATGCATAATCTAGACCCTGCTCTCTTTTGCTCCACCACTGTGCCCCATCACTTGCAGAAAAAGAGCATTGTGGGCTGTTGCCTTTGACCAGAAAAAGAGATTATTGCTTTCTCTCCAGAAGGAAAGCTGTCTACAGGTGTGAGGTAGCAGCAGCCAGACCTGCATAATTTCATTTACTAGAAGTTCTGAATGCAGATTATTATATTTTGCTCTGTGTTTATGGTTTCATAGCCATGAAATGGAAACTGCAAGGAGTGTGATAAAAGGTGTCTATGTATTTTTGACTGCTGTGGCTTCTGTTGATGTTCTTGCTTTCTTCAGAAATGTTTCATAGCCACTTGTTAAACTGCTTTGTGAATTTCAGTAGAGCTCTGCATGTATTGCAGCAAAAAACCCCAGAAAATAGGAGACTTACTCCTTGCCGTGTCTTAACATAAATCCGCTCTTGAGGGAATTCTATCTGTGTCAAAACCAGAAGTCCCTAACAAGTTTAAAGGCTGGAATCCCTGCAGTAAAACAGTACAACTCTTTAACTTACTCAGTTTCAAAATAAACCTCCTTATTTACAAAAAAATAATTTATTTGATAAAAATCATGGTATTAGTCATAAAATTTAGAATAATTCTTTCTGTGTTGACAGGCTGAACACCTACTGTGCATACAGGCAATCCAAGTCTCTGTGTTCCCTGACAATTTCATTCCTCAGGAGTTCCTCTGTGACAGTTTTTCAAGGGAGGATATCTCATTTTTATTTTTTATGCTCTCCAAATGAGCAAGGATGAGGAGGTAGCTAGGTGATTACGTTTGGAATATTCCTGTGGTGAGGTGACCTAAACTTTGACAGATTATCAAAGACTGCTGATATGAAGTATCAAGTTTTAACTGTAAGAAACAACTTCTTTAACCAATTCCTGATCTATAAAATTCCCAAAGTATGTGCTTACTACATGACCTCATAGCTGATCTGTCACTTTCTTTTCCTAGGGAGGACAAGACATCCTTTCTATGATGGGACAGTTGATGAAGCCTAAGAAAACTGAAATTACTGGTATGAAACCTGTGTGGTATTTTGAGATTATAATGTATTTTCCAGTTAGAAAAGGATTAAAAATAGACTTACTATATTTAAATGAATGCCTACATAATACATATTCCTAAATACTCAGATTTCAAAAATCAGTGATACAGTTGCTAGAATTGCAATGGCTGGAGACATTAGAAGTTACTGGTTCATGCATGTAGTGGTAAAATGTATACAGTGCTCTGCACCGATCTTCCTGGGGAGAGGTCAGAATGCCAGTGCCCATCCCACAACATTCCTGCCACAGTGTGAGGTTCAGGCTTTCAACAAAGAGCCAAACTGAACAGCAGTAATACACAAATTCTAAAAAATGTTGTAGCAATCATACTGAATTTTGGTGGAGTAGAAAAATGACACCGCTGTAACAGCTAAGGACCTGATGCTCCACATGCACTGCTGCTCTTCCTACCTTTCCTGTCTTTGGAGAAAACAGTATCTAGAGACAGACCTGCTCTCCTTTTTGCTTTGCAAGAAATGATGCTTCACTAATTTACTATCTAAATTTAAATCAAAATCTGTTTCAATACCTAACTGAATGGCTGTCTTTTCAAGTATTTTGTTTGTTGTATCAAGCAACTTCTTTGCTGAAATAGAGTAGCAAGATTTCATTCTTGCAGTGATGTTCTTTTCAGCCATGCTTGGAAACTTCAGAAAGTTTCATGTTTAAAATGAGGTTTGACTGACTTCTCCACCACCTACCAAACTCCACAAACCTACAACAATCAATTTTTCACATGTGTGAGTATTTCAGTTAGAAATACTTGTTGCAATAGATGTCTCCCCAACACAGTATGAAATGTCACTAAATTTTAGTGTTACAGATACTTTCCTTGTGGCAGTAAGATACCAAACCATGGAAAAGTTTAAGGAAAATTTTCCTTCCGTCAAGCCTTACCCTCTGACCTATAGTTCACTAGCAGAACACCAACAGTTTCCTTTTGTTCTCAGACAAACTTCGAGGAGAGATAAATAAGGTGGTGAACAAATACATCGATCAAGGCATTGCAGAGCTAGTGCCAGGTGTGCTCTTTGTGGATGAGGTTCACATGCTGGATATTGAGTGTTTCACATACCTGCACCGAGCACTGGAATCTTCTATTTCCCCCATTGTCATCTTTGCTTCCAATCGAGGAAACTGCATTATCAGGTATGATGTCTAAACTTGAATTTTCCAGTTTGCATAGGTCCATAAAACTTGGCATTAACTTTGTCAGTAGAGTTACAATCTTCAAAGGCTTTTGTCTGTGACATAGACAGCTGTGATAATCCTCTGCATGAATTGTAAGCTGCATTGGTGCTCAAGAACTGCTCATGAGCTTCATGATGGGACAAGCATTTAACACCAGGCTGGCAGGAATTCCTCCTTTAACGTAACAAATCTCTCCTCCTCTAACAGCTTCTGAATTGTTTCACTTCCTGAGTGATCTGTGACAGTTACCATTTTCATTGTATACCTCAATACATCTGTTGCCTGCACATTAGGGACATCAAAAGCACCAGAGCTACAAGCCTCTAATATAATTGTTTCCTGTTTCTGGATTATTTTGCTACTTGCTATCCTAATTCCATCAGACTTCAGCTTCTTGTTCTTACTGGTAAAGTGTGTCACAGTTCAGCCTCTCCCTTTTCCTGCTATGTTGGTCTGGCTTTTTGTGATTCTTTAGTCTTGCCAACCAACTTGTTTTTCATCTCCACTTCACTTTGTGCCTTCACTTTGATATTGTGCGCCCACAAAATGCATTCTTTGCATGTTCAGTGAAAGTGCTCTCTTCTTCCAGCATCTTCTGTAAGTTCAACTACTAGTTTGTGGTCTAGATCTAATTATGTCTAAACAAGCTGTCATTAGCAATGATTGCTACTCTTTGAATTGATTTAATTCAGCTGTATAACCAGATTTTCCTTTCCCTCATTGTGGCTCATCTGGTATTAATCTTTCTCTGTTTGCATTGCTTAGAAGTGAGAATGATAAGCCCTTCGTTTAAAGTGGACATTACAGCACTGTCTTTGCAAAGATATAAAAAGGCTGTCTTGTAAAAGCAAAGAAAGTAGAGGTCTGTCAGCATGGATTCACTGCAGATCTTGTTATGAAAAAGCTGTGATTTAAGAAAGGAAATTTTCCGTATAATGGTGGCATCTACTATTGGAGAACCATGACCAGAGCTACCTAAATACTAGCACTGAACTTAGAAGTGTAGTTCTTTACCAGCACTTTACTGTTTTTACTGCAATCTGTGTAATTCTCATAAATTAAATCTGGGTATCTTTCAACTTTACGGCAAATTAAGTGGTCTTGGGAAACTAAGTGTACTTTTGTCTTCAGGCTTTGCTGTTGGGTTGGACGTCAAACCAATGGAATGGTTGGGGATGTAGATCCTGCCCTATCCTTTATACAGAGACTTACACTTCTCAGTTTGCTGGATTGCAAACATGGAACGTAAACCATTGAAGTATCTACTGGAGGGACTGGGGAAAGAATGGCTTGCTCAGCAACAGGAGATGTTCTCCAAATGGATGATAGTATATATCATTTCTGCTAATACTGCTAAACAACTTAGTAAGAATGATTTGTTCCTTGCTGGAAGATACCTTGGAACATTAGATAAGGCTGTATTGGGAGATGTAATGCAAGAAAGCACCTCTCACTATTTTTGAGAGGCATGTTTAAGAGCTCCAGCACTAGTCTTTGTTTCCCTGGGGCTGTCTGGAATGAACCTTAGACCAGAATGTTTCCTGTCTCTGACGCAGGGGTGTGTGTCTCTGTGGACACACAACAATCGTAAACTAGTGTAGTCACTTTTTACTGATCTTAACCAAATCAATGTACTGAACTGACAGTAATGTCTGATTTTTTTCTGTTTGATTTCTTCTCTAGAGGCACAGAGGATATTGTGTCTCCTCATGGAATACCATTGGACCTGCTGGATCGAGTAATGATTATCCGAACCATGCTGTATACACCCCAAGAAATGAAGCAGGTATGCACAGGATTTTAAAGAACTTGTAACAAGTTCCTGGAGTTGTGCACAGCTTCTACCTGTTCTGTTACTGTAGAGCTGTTTGACTCTGTGGTCACCAGGGCTTATGCCAGAAAGCTTCCTGCTTGTTAAAAGCCTGCTTCTCTAAGAGTCAATACAGTGAGGAGGTTAAAACTGTGGATACAACTTCTCTGTCTGACTCCCAGCCACTTGAGGAGTTGGTAAGCACATGTGGAGCTGAAAGTGGCACCTCACTTGCAGGAAGGTATGAATTGTTAGCTGAAGCAATCTCTTGCACGGATGTGCTTTCAATAGTTTGCAGATTTCAGCAGGTGGTGCTTTTTCAGTTGCTATAAGAAGTGTCACATCATCGGATCTTTAGTCCCAGACCTCAGGCTTTTCCCTCACGTGAGACATGAGAGGGATTGAGTTGAGGTTGAGTACAACCTCATGTGCTGCATTTTTGCCTTTATGCCTTGTACTGTAGTTTTAACCTACTGGGGCTGTCTCCTGAAACAGCGAGAATTTTCATGCTCCTAGTCAAGTTTGGAAATGTAAGCACAGCAAGTGTTGCAGAGATACCCTTCCAAATGCCTGGAAGTTTTCCTGTGGGGCCATCACAATGTATTGTGTATCGATTATAATGCATGGTGCCATTATGATACTTTGTGTCAAAGATCCCCCCTCATTAGCGTCTCAATGCTGGGAAGTGACACAATGCAGAAGACATTAGGGTTTACCATGTCAATTCTTTGTATTATTTAAGAGATAGTGTCAATGGAGGAGAGCATTTTCACCAGATAATGGTCTCCTGCTGCTGGATAAGTGCCAAGGTGACGCTGAAGCCTTTATCGAACATAAACATAGAGGCAAAGCTTCATTTCACTTGGTTTGAGGAGCTTTTCACAGATGCTGTCCTGAGCTGTTCTCAGGATGATTTTTTTTGTACCTAAAGGATGATTTGAAGCATTGTGGTGTAGATTGCAGTAGAAGCAGCCCAGTGATTTAACAATACAATTAGGTTTAGTCTCTATACAAAACAAATTTTCATGTGTGACTTTTACTCAGCCTGGGGGTATTAAAGACTGTCTGGACTTCCCAGTGTAGTGTAAGTGAATTCTGTGTAGTTAGTGCTGTATTACCATGCAGGTAAGACACTTTCTGAATGCTGATGTTCAGAAGAGCTGGTCGAGTGCTGTGATTTCCACCCTCCCCAGGGCTGAAGGAAAGGAAGTGTTCACAGTAGTAGTTCCTAAAGCTAAAAATAGAGTCCAGTCATTCAGCCCCACGAATTATGTTCCCATAGTCAGATAATCTCCCTTTAAATTAAGGCTTTTGAATGGCAACTTCTCATGGGAAAAAAGGAGCTATTACACTTAACTTTGGCTTCTAAGTAAGTACAGGTGGGGTGGAGGGAGGGGGTAAAAACAAGGCATCTGTAAGTTAATTCTCTATTTTTGCTCTCATTTGTCTTTCATGATAGGAAGAAGTTTCTGCTGCTGCTGTTTCTGTGTGAGACTCTTTGCCTTCACAATTGATTCCTTTATCAGCACAGTATCTGGTCATGTATCTACTGAAAGCTTGTTCATAACCAGTTCAAAATATTTTTTTGTGCGTGTTGATAAAGTAGAAATCCCATTGTGAAGTGCTGCTCTGAGACAAGACACACACCAACTTTAGTGCAACCAGAATAGGGAAAAAATTCACTTTTATGCTTATTCTAGTCAGGTGGTGTTGTAATCAAACATTTTTGCATATGTGCCTCCTGTTGGATATCTGAGGTTATAACTGAGATGTTTTGTTTCTAATGTATTTTACCTGATAAACACTTGTTTTCCTATTCCGGCCCCAATCCTTCAGTAATGTTCTACCGGGTTGCTAGATAAAAAGTTATTTTAAAAAACATTGTTAAAGATGTGGCATTCAATACCTTGAATTTAGCAGAGGAAGAACAAAGTAGCAGTGTTTGAATGAAGGGAAGGGGATGTCCAGGTGATCTACAAGTAAAAAATCTTCAGCTTGAAATTGCAATTTAGAGCAGCGTTGCCAATATTCAGTGCACATATCTTAGCACCAACTTTCTGCCATTTCAAGCCCCTCTCATACTCTGCTCCCTACCCTGGCTCCCCAAGCACATTTTTATGGCTTTAATTTAAACGAGTGCTTCTTGATATCTTGTTTACAAAGCTGCCAAAGTGAAAAATACCTGTATTATATGAGGCTTGCAGTTCCAGAGTTATCTCTGCACTACAACACAACATCATTATCTAGTCTGCCCCTTATCACTCAGCTGGTAATACAGACTACTGAAAAACTTGTGCCACTTTTCTTACAGCTTTATATGCTCCCGCTTATTGGTGATATCTTCCTCTCCAACTTTGTAAAGATCTTCAAAGTGGTACAAGCCTGGGACTGTTCTTGAAAGATTAGATTCCTTTAGTGATTTTTTTTTTTCTTGAAGGAATGGGTGAATCATAGAAAGTAACTTTTTGATTTATTTTACTATCTTCTTGTCAATTGAATAAAAAGTGTGTTGTGAGCTGCTAAGGAAAGGGTATGGCTTTCTGTAGGGCTTTTTGGAGGGCTCTGCTGTACAACATCAGTGATACACTGCAGAATTCAGTAACTGATGTGGCTATCCAGAAGCCTCCAGCTGCCACCAACTTCCCACATACATTTTCCATTTTCTTGTGTAAGTTCTCATATTCTGCTCCTTATTAGTAGGTAGGCTTTGCTAACCATGCAGAGTTACCATGAAGGGTTAGCAGTCCAGATGTGTTACTTTACCCTCCTTTTGTGATAATAGTTTTTTTAAGGTTATATTTGCCTGTGCAAAGACTTAGAATTCTATAAATTCTGGTTTAGGGATAAGTTACACCAGGGTAACTCTCCACACCATCTTGTTTTGTAGCATGTCTCATCTCTAAGCTGACAGTTTACAGATAATAAGTAATTTAGCATGTTAATTGTTTGGGCTTGTACCTCACGTATTCTTCCCAACAGATCACAAAACTTCGTGCTCAGACAGAAGGGATTAATATCAGTGAAGAAGCTCTAAACCACTTAGGGGAAATTGGTACCAAGACAACCCTAAGGTAAGTTGGGCACACTTTTCTATTCAGCATGACTGGGTCTAAATCCACTCGCTGTGGGATAACTCGCTCTTGGAAGCGAGACAAACCTCTCCTTTACAATGACATGGTCTGTTAACAATCATTAAAAAAAGATTGGTAATGCTCCTCTTTTCTCCTTTAAAGAATGTGTGTGTTAGAGTGCTTGCTGATTTTTTCATACTGCTGGTAGAGCTATGTTCCCTAGCAAATGTCCCACCCCTCTGTATCATCAGTTCCCTGGGATGCACTGAATTGTCATTACTCATCTGCCTCTGTTTGATCACAGGTATGCCGTGCAGTTGCTGACCCCAGCTAACCTGCTCGCCAAGATTAATGGGAAAGACAGCATTGAGAAAGAGCATATTGAAGAAATAAATGAACTTTTCTATGATGCTAAATCCTCAGCAAAAATCTTGGCTGATCAACAGGAGAAGTACATGAAATGAAAAGCTTATCATGTTAGATGCTTTGAAGTAGTTTTAACCCTTAGCCAGGGCTGGCTTAGTTATTGAATGAGAAATGTTAATGGATTGTCTCTTTTGGGACTGAAGAATATTTAAATGTTGGACTGCTCTGTCAGGCCAGAAATAACTATAGAGTGTTCCTATTTCATTATCAACAATAAGATGCTCCATGGTTTGTGTGTAACATCTTAGTCTCCCTTTTATCAATATATATGAAATGAATAGCTCTTCACCCATCAGTTTTGTCTTTAGATTTCATTACAGACTGAAGTTGATGCTTAAGAACCATCTATTTTCTTTATGAATCCTGTTTTAAAATAGTTTCCTTTTACAGATGAGAACTTTTTGGTTTTGAATTGAAGTTTGTCTGAAGTGCTTTATAATAAAACATGTCAAGAATATTGGAAGTGTGCGTGTGTTCACTCCGGGTGTTGACCTGTCTAAGAAACAGTGAAAATAAATTGGAATTAACAAAGCCAAGTATGAGTGAAATGGATCTGCAACACAAAAATAGATTGCAGCAAAGGGAAAGATAGATTAGGACCTTTTAAAAGTGTTTACTTCTTTGTAGGGTTTGGGTTTTATTTTCTGAAGACCTCCTTGGAGAATGCAGAAATACATAATAGTTATCTTAGCCCTATTTAAAGCCTTTCCCCCAGAGTAACTTAAATTTTTCTTGGGTTTTCCTAAAGCAGATTAAATAAAAATTGCTTTCCATCATGATTAGCTATTTTTTCCACTATCCCCACTTTCTTGATCACTAAGAATCAGGAAAAAATTTCAACCTAAAACTGAAATCCTGCTCTGCACAGACTTTAGATGAAAATCATGTTCACGGTGTGCTTCCTTGTTTTGTGAAGCATGGATAGCTGACTGCTTCACAGCACTTTGAGGTTAAATGGTTAAAGATTTAGATCCTTGTAACACTGAAATACAAATCTCTGTAACCATGTAAATGGATGTATTGGGGAAAAAATGTAGAAGCCTTATCAAGTGATTAACCTCACATTCCTTATTAGAACCCTTAGGGATTTAAAACACTACTTAAATAAGCATTTCTTGGGGTAGGGTGGGAAAAAATAGTAACTTATCCTAAGAGGCCAGTTTTAAATGTCCTTTTTAGCATTTGCAAAGTGAAGAGGATGAGTTTTCAAATAATACTTTTAACTCATCAAAAATTTTAATCTGTATTCCTGAATGAGACTGTCTCACAAATACCAAACATAGTCAGCCTTCCATGAGTCCTTCACAGGAAGTCAGTGGTTCCTCATGTGGGGAGAATCTTAGTAATGGCAAGTTAGGCAGACACAGGCAATTGCCTTTTGGGGTTTTTTTGTTGTTGTTCTTAAAGGTAAAATCCAGCTCTGTTATTCATTTGCTTTCCTAAGAGGTTTTCTTCTGAGACTTTGTGGTAGTTAAAGAAGCTAAAATTATCACAAAGCCATAGCATGCACATTTGTATAAAATAATTTACATGGGTTAATTGCTACATATCAAATGTAACAAAGCTCCCTTGTTAAATCAGGGAATTCTGCCTTCTAAAACATGCAGGAGCTCAGTCATCATCTCCTTGGGGAAGGAGTCCAACTGCTAAAAATCTCTGTCCTCTCCCCTTTATGCTCTAGAGGCTTGTCCCTCCCTTGTGCTGAAGTGCTGTTAGTGGAAATTGCTAATGATTTTTCAGCTCCAGTAACTGTGGACTGGAGAGCAGAGACTGCTGGGGAGAAAAAAAATAGAGCTGGAAGGAAGCTGGGTGGTTTGTATTTAATAACATTTTGATCACATTCTACCATCTCAGTCATGTAAAAACCTGCCCCATTCTTCAAAGTAAAATTCAGTACTCTTGTCAGCCAGCCCTAATTAGCTTTTGTACTTTAAATAATCTATCTACTCCTTTCTCTACATCTGTGAATAAACAATAGTGACAGATAGATTTAATGAATGATTTTTGGTTTATCTGTGAATATTTTTGGCCAAGGAACATTCCTGCTTTCAAACCTAAAAATCCACTCTCTTACTAACTCCAAATGAATAAAGATTGCAATTACACCATCAGACTAATTTTCACAGTGCTTCTAAAATCTCTTTTTACTGTGGCTGGATGGCATGTTCTGCTTTAGTGCTAAGGCAGCACAGAAAGAGACACAGTGAATTAAGCTGCTGCATGATCAAAATTGAACCTTTCTTTTTTCAGTGTGAAAGTCCTTCTTGGCAATGATGAATGTAGTTATTTAAGAATAAAAGTACCATTTTTCTTTGAGTTTTCTGAAATATCTAACTGATCAATTAGAAAGAAGTTTGAATAAGCCCTAAATAATTCTGAATGCCAGAGCAGTTCAAAGGCCCAATCAATGTTTGATGGCATTGACTTTTTTGTGATAAATTTGTCTCTGTTCACTCAGCAGCAAAAGACCTACTGGGGCAGTGAAGGGTGGTACCTCCTGGAATACTGAAATCTTAAGACCACTGTTCCTACTTACCATCATCAGGAAGGGGCAGAAACTCTTGTTTCTCCTTTAGCAAGCCAGTTGTTTCTTTGCTTACAAAATGTTCTTTATAAAAATTCAAGCTCTGTAAAACTGGGGAGAATTATCTGTTCTCACAACTAGTAAAACAAGTGATTCTCTGTAAAACTCAAGCTGGGTAGCCTGCCAGATCTCAGATACAAGCAAAGACCTGGGAAGAAGTGAACTGTGTGCCACACACTGCAAACAAGCGGCTCCATGCGACCCTGGCTTCACAGCAGACTTCATGACTGATGATACCTGTCCCTCGAGACTGACTGCAGGTACACAAGTGTACTTTAGTAAGAAAACAAGATCTCAAAACACACGGAGGGGGAAAGCAGCAGCAATCAATCTAAATTGTTTTTCCCAAACCTTGAGCAATTAAAAAAAAAAAAAAATCATCATTACATCATTATGTAAGACCATCCTTACATCTGCCAAGTCTGCAGCAGAGCAGTGGCTGGTCCCAAAGGATCCCCAGAAAGGGGCAAGGACCCTTCTAACGGGCAGAACGCGGTGCAGGTATGCTCAGGAAGGGCTGCTGTTACCTGCAGGATTTGCTCCTAGAAGGGTCCCACTTTTGCCTTCTGCACCTTCATGTCTGTACGGCAAACGAGCCCCTGCCCCGGCCCTGTAGGACCCTGTCCCCAGGGTGCCACCTCTCTGATGGCCATTAAGCGCCTAGGGAAGATGTAGAGCTGTGGTACAAAGGGAAAATCCTTCCACTCTAAATGGTGAGCCAATGTTTATCTAGCCTATTAAGTGACATCCAGCAGACTTACTGGTATCAAAGCTTTGCCCATGAAAAAAAGGCTTTCATATTACTGATAAAAATAGTTCCGTTGAAAGAATCACTGCACCATATATAATAAGCGCTGCTGAAAGATCTTCAGAAAAAGTAGAAATATTTCTGACACAAAGCTGCCCCTTGAAGGAGGAAGGCACAGGCAGCAAGGAACATTCCCACCAAATAAGTTTGGCTATTAATATTAAACTCAAAAGAACAAACTATTATTTTAATTCTTTTCTTTCTATTTTCCACAAAGGTTGCACTTAATGCATTAATCTTCTCAGCGAAGTTTTTAGGACTGATTGCCTACACACTATGAGAAGTTTCTCCATCCATTACTCGCAAAGAAACAGGTCCTGCTGTATAGGAAAATATTTGTTACATCTTATCAGGGTGACACATAATCTAACAACAATTACAGCAAGCTCATATTTTGTACTATTTCGGTTTCAACGTGAAAAATAGTTCTAATATTAAACCTGGGGTGGGTGGGGGTTATAGTAACCAGTTGCATATTATAAGCTGTGATTTCCTTTCAATGTGGAGCGGTGCCACACTTGGATCCTGCTCTGAGACAGCGGATACACATAAATCCAGTGTACATGCCTCCTATGCAGATGCCATGGTCTGGTAGTACGTGAAAGTTGATTCCTCCTGTTTATAGACACTGAGGGCAGAAATTGCTGTGTCTTTAGTTTTCATGTGGCCAAAAGCATTTAAAGCACAATTAACCTTTCTGAGAAAAACGGAAGATAATCTGAAAGCTGACCCAGCCAGGAAACCACCACTGTCAAGAAAACTCAAGACTATACACATCCTGAAAACCTCCCATCTCAAAAATTGGTCCAGATGCCCTCAGAGGAAAAAACTCTGATTCCCTTCTTGCATTGGCTTTTACCATTTTAAATTGGGGTACTCACAAACAGCACCAGGGTGAATGCAGCAGTTCAAAGCATGGTAAGAGTTTTGCTGTGGGTCAGCAGGCACAAGACACAGGTACAACCATACCTCAGGCTGCAGGATGGCAAGAGGACGTGCTGGTGTTACACCAGCGACCTGTTTTACACCCTGCAGGGCCAGCAAAACACTCCTTTGGGAAACCCTTCCTCTGTACCAATGCCTGCACACACAGTTGGAGTGTGAGATACATCAGTGTTCCTCAGGTGAAGATAATGGTGCTTTTTATTTCTTTTGATGGAAGATACCCTGGTAATCAAGAGTCATTACCAGCAGGAGTTTATTTTAAACTCCACTGTTCTCATGCAGCCTCATAATGCCCTGAAGCAAACAGGAGCTTTTCCTGCCTAACATTTTGGTATCTTTAAAAGGAACGAACAAGTGCCATGCTCTGCACCAGCTCTGGGAGCTGGTTATAAACACAGTCTGGGCTCTCAGTTCACAATTTGTATCTCTCTTGCCAATTAATAGTTTTGGAGCCTGTGCATCCACGTACATTTTTAATTGTGCATGTCCAAGCGAGTCACTAACACCAGCAAAGCAACAGCGCTGATATCCTGGGAGTTACAGCCACAAAATCTATTTAATGGCAACATTTTGATAAAGTGAGCAGGCCAGGGAAAGAGCAGACTTTTTTCCTTTTAAACAGTAAAATAATAAGGAATTTCCTTTTATTACGAAACATTGTGAACAACCTTCACTTGGGTTTTTATTTTGGGTGCCAATTAAAGATTTCCAAACAGAAGAGGACATAATACCCATTTGACCTTGTAACTGCAGCCTGCACAGCACTGCTGGGCTCCCAGCCCTGATCTCCAAAGCTGGCACCAGCCTCTCAGCTCTGCCACTGCCCCTCTCCACTGGCTGACAGCCCCAGGACTCTGCCAGTAGCCAGGGGAACTTGTGATGGTTTTCTGGTGTAAAACCAGGCAAACAAGGGGAAAGAGGAGAGATTTGAGCACATTTCAGATTGGAAACCAGGCATAGGAAGGGGTGCAGGGATGGCAAAGAAGCAAAGAGCACGCTCACATCTGCAGACAATGCTTGCTTTCTTTCCCAAAGAAAGCTCACATTCCTGAGTCTGCAATGAAAAGTGGGAAGATGGCACAACCTGAGGTTTTACTGCCATCTCAGCATGGCCTCTGATCCCACAGCCTCGTGCAGATCCTGTCTCCTGTGGGAAGGTGGAATCCACAGGGGTTGTTGAAGGCAGCTGCCATGAAAACAACATCCAGACTGAGCTCAAGCAGCACAGGAGATTGTCAGCGAGGCCAGCTATGGGCTCCTGGGCTTTGGGAACACAGCGGTGCCAAGACCATCAGGTCTGCCCTCATCCAGCCTTGGACAGAGCTCCTGGCAGAGGCTGTTGCCACGCAAGCAGGTGGAGGGAATGGCACTGGGCTCCCCACAGCAAAAGTCATTTGCCTGTTCAGGACCTTTGTCAAGCAAGTGTCAGCAAGGACAAAAGCAGAATTCACAGCACATGCCTGATCCCCTAGAACTGGGGCATTGTCCCTGCAATTGTCACCCCCCCCCAGTGCACTGAACTCCCCTGGCCACAAGCTCTGCCTTACAGGGTGCTCAGCACACTTGATGTGTTCTGGGTCGATGATTTATCCCTGTGATGCCTGGCTTGCTGTTTTCTGCCCTGGATTATTATTCCCCCCCAAAAGCAATGGTGGTAACCTTCAGGGATCAAGCACCTGTGCAAGGGACAAAATAGATGTTGCTTTCAGACGAATCTGTAGCTTCCAGAGAGCCCATCTGAAGCCACTGCTGCAGTACAGAACAGCAAAACCAGCACTGCCAGATCACATAGACCACAAAACACTCCGGATTCACTTGTGGAAGTGGAGACATTGCCCAAGGACAGCAGCAACTGCACACAAAACCCCAACACTCAATCACAGGGCCTCCGTGTAAACCCACTGTGCCTCTGCAGAGGCTGCTCCACCTGTCAGAGCTGCCAACCCTGAGAGCTGCTGTAGGGTCCCGTGACACACACCTCACTCCCAGGTGTGTTCAGGTAACTGAACTGAGTCCAAGAGCATTGCAACAAAGATGAAGCAAAGCAGAAAAGTTTTTTTAAATTGCCTAGCAACCTTGTATGTGTCCTGAATGGGATATCTGTTGTTCAATTTTCAAAATCACCTTGAAGCATTTGAGTTAAAGGTCCTTGCTCTTAACAGTTCCAGGCCATGGACTGCAGAAAATGTTACTAGGCAAAAGCATTATTTACTCATTTTAGCACCAGGAAAACATATCTGAATCATCTCTGCAGAGTATATATGAAGGATCCTTGCAGGCATCCTCTGAAGCTCCTGCATGGACAGACTAAATCAACTGTGCAGGACTCATTTTCCCTCCTGTGAGTCCTTGGTAAGATCTGCATGGAGACCAGAGCTCTGTTTCCCTGCATGAGCTGTGCTTATCCATTCTGGGTTCAACTCTTCCATATGCATGAGCGAAACATTCCTCAAAGACGGTTTTCACCACCCATTATTACCAACAGTTATCCCAGCCATATGGTTCACACACCCACCAACCACTGTCTGCAGAAGTTATCTGCTTCCACAGAGAAGGCAGGAAGTAATCGCCATGGAATTTTTGGAGACCACATAGAACAAACTACTTCTTTCAGAGATGCTGCCTAACCCTCCCTACTTTCCTGCTGATCCTGTAGGATTTGAGACTGTGGACCACAGAGACCAGCACCTCTGATTTTACAGACAACCTGTTTGATCCAGATCTTCATATAATCCCCACTTCTATTAGGATAAAAACAAAACCAGATGCAAATTAGCAAAAGATTTGTAGGGACAAGAGAGCACAGAATGAGAGAACCGACTGCCAAATGCTAATACTAAAGAATTCAAGCCCAAGGGCTTCATCCCAGGGAGGGACTGACAACTGCAGAGCAGAGCAGGGCAGCCTGGCAAGCTGCAAAAAACCACAGGAGATAATGGTGTTTGAGGACATTGCTGCTTATCTGTTAAATTAAAATAGATATTTTCCCTAAATACAACAAAATTAGCTCCCTCAGTGCCTCTTGCAGAATATACTCCCCCAAACTTCTCCAGCTGCCTCCCCCCCACACGATTGCTTGGAGGGGCTGATGGGTGTGCAGTGCTGGGCACCTGCAGTGGGATCCCTGGGCACCTCCTGCGATGGCCCTGGGCACAGAACATGTGGGCAGTGGCTCCAGGCAGCACAACACTGCAGCTTGGTCCGTAACTGGGGCTTCAGGGAGGCTTTGGGCTAATGCACAAGGAGCCCCAAGAGCATATGAGCCAGGTGCAGCCACACTGCAGCCTGGAGACAAGGGCATCCTGCCCTGGAAGGCAGGACTCCTCTGGGGAAATAAGGCAGTTTCTGCACAGTGCTGCTAATGATGGCACTGTGGATTGAGCCTGGCTGAAACAAAAGGATGGACCAGAGTGGGACGTGAGTAGGGCCTGCTGCAGGGAAAGTCACAGGACCTGTAACCATACATTTCTTCCTCCAGACTGCAGAGGTGAAGGGAGATCCCTGCCCAGCATAAATCCACACACAGTGGAGTCATTCTCGTTTATACCAAGGATTCCCAGTACCTGGGGCTACGTGCCAGTCCCTCCCACCATGACCAGCTCTGCCATGCAGGAGGATAGTGGCTTTCAAAGTTGCTCCTGTCCAAGGCTGGGCCAAGGATCCCTCTCCCTTCACAGAGGGAGCCCTGAAGCACTGAAGGTCAGGAAACACAACAACAGCTTCAAACTCACCGCTGGCTCCCTGCTGGAGGCACAGGCACCTGAAGCAGCCAGCATCGCCTCCAACTTCACTTTTTGATTAATGTTCTTCCAAACTTTCCTTGGCTCCCTGTGCTCCCACTTTCTGTCACCCGTCTCATTACAGATGTATCTTTGCATCAAGGAAAGTGGGAGAAAAAATTGTTCTTTCAGGGTGACAGCTGAGCGAGGGCTATATTATTAAAGGTACCAATCATAGGTGCTGAGCTATCATCGCACGATGAATGCACTTGTCAGAAGCCCGCAGCGGCCGGGGGGAAGAGGGAGGGAGGGAGGGAGAGAGGTGGTGGGACAGCAGCTCTTGCTTCCCCACTCCCCTCCTCCCGCCCCCTGCTCTCCCTCTCCTTTAATGTTGGCCACCTCTGCTCGCCTGAACTTGGACCTTCAGCGGCGACAATTTCTCTGGCCTCGACAGCACGATTAATTTCTCCTGCCCTCAGCAGGGCCTCCAAGTGCGGTGGAAGTCCAGCTGGCCTGCTGCTGATAAGATGTACCTTTTGATTTGTTTTGTCTTTGATTGCCTTTTCTGTCACCTACAATGGCTGGCCGCCTGGAGACCTCCGCATCGCCTGACTGACGGATCTATTTATCTATAGGCTGCTCCCCAGCTTCTCCTCCCCCTCGCTCCCCTCCTCCCCCAAACCACCACCTTGTACCACAGAAGTCCCAGTCTAATAGAAGCCGTGAAGGCTCATCCACCATAAAATACATCTGCCATCCTCCTTCTCTCCAAGATAAAAGCCTGTCAGTGTTACTTTCCAATTCCAGGCAGCTTGATTAATGGTGAAAAGCCACTGCAAGATCGACTTCTGGTTTTTACAAGCGCTGTCAGCCAGCCCAGGGTTGTGCGAAACACACTCATAGAAAACAAAACAAAATGAGAAAAGGTTGGGTGGGGAGGGAGAAAAGGGATGAGAAGGAGGGGGCGAGGGTAACCAAATCATATTAGGCTCAAGACTAAATAAAATAGGAACCTGGAGCCATCAAATACCTGTCAGTCAGGTGCAGAAATACACTCTGCAGCTCATTGTACCAAGGCAAATTATGGCAATAATAAATCATTGTTGAAGGAAGATTGTTGATAAATTTTTTTTGGATGGTGGCATTCAATAGGGGCTCTGGGACACCTGCCACTGGGCTTGGAGCGAGAGCCAGAGCAGGTTATTAGCCTGTCACTCAGCCCTCCTCCTCACACCCTGCAGGAATCGCAGCCAGTGGGACCAGAATAAAAAGTCTGGAAAGAGAGATATTAAAAAAAAATTAATTACATAGCTGAAATACTCCTACAGGAAAAAATAAAAAAAAGGGAGGGGGTCAAAAGAATTACAGCCCTCTTTGCAAGGCTCATTTTTGATAAAGAATATTTTACAGTGGCCCAGCCCAGTAGACCTTCAATCACTCTACTTCATCTACCATCAAGAAACAGCCATCTCTAGGGTGAGATATGACTGATGGAGCAAGGTAATGCCTCACACTCTGAAAAAGTCTGGGAAAATATACAGCCCAGAAAGGAAAGTATGGAATATTCCTGAACCGCTGAGACTGGGCTTGAATGGTCAGGAGTGGGGTTTCTTCAGGCTCAATCCTATGACAAGCAACACCATGAAGTGTGGAGGTGTGAGTGCTGTGAGGTTGGATCCCAACAGACCCACAGTACCTCTCACAGCACAGGACTCTCTCTGCTATATGGGATTATCATCCACATCCAACAGGAACCAAGACCACCCTCAGAGAAATCATTCACTGCAACATCTCTGCATCTGAGGCAAGTTTCCCATCTGAGCTGATTAATTCCAATAGTTCTTGGGTGATGAGGTTTGACTAGATCATGGGACAAGGTGCACCTTGCCTAACAAAATAATCCCATGTCCCTGCTTTCACCAAGCATGGGCAGGGCTCAACATCACCTTTTCCAAACTGGAAGGTCAGGCTGATCAGCAGACTGATCTACCCTCTACCAGTGAGAGGGGGAGCTGGGGGAGCTGGCAGGATAGATGTAATTTCAGTGACCTCACACAGATAAAGTCCTCTGTTAATTTTTAAGATCCTATTTCCCCATGACACTGGACAGAACCTCTGGCCTGGCCATGGGACTTCAGTTTATTGCCTGTTGAGACACCCAGGAGAGGACAGAAGAGACTGAAGGAAAGGGCTGATAAACAAGGAGCAGACATTGCAAGGGAGGATGGCAAACATGAGAGGTACAAGGAAGAAGAGAATGGAAAATAAAATTCCCCAAAACAGGAGAAGAAAGTGTGAGGAAGAAGAAAGAAAATCTAGAGAACAAGGGAAAAAAAGAAAAAGAGAAATGCAGAAACATGCTAAGAAAGGCAAGAGAAAGCACAACCAGAGGGGAGGAATAAACCCTCTGTATAGCATATGCAATCCCAGAGAAAGCAAGAGGAGAAGCACAAGTGAGATGGGGTGTTTGAAAGAAGGTTGTACATCACAAGAGAAGAGAAAGAGAGAGGAAGAGTAGAAAGGTGAAGTGGAGAAAGCAAGAGAAAGAGAAACCCCCTGGAAAATGCAGCAGGCTCTCTGGCAACCTTCTTCCCAGGAAGCTAATGCCAGTAAACAAATAGAGGGGGAAAAAAAAAAAAAAAAAAAAAAAAAAAAAAAANGAAGTGTTGAGTAGAGAAGCAAATCCACCAAAACCCCAGGCAGAGGTTTTACGTGAAGTTATGAATCAAATCATGTATTCAATTCGTATTAGAGACACCTTCTCGGCAACATGCTTTCCAAATTTGTGTGCACGGGAGACCTCAAACCCTGCACCCTTTTTATCATACTGCTCAAAACGCTCCGTTCCCCTCAGTTATCTCACCAGCCAAAAGCTGTCACAATTCGCTCCCACCAAAGCTTCTCTCCTCACGTCTGCGGCATCAGTCCCGCGTCATCTGGCTCGTGAACGCCAGGTGTGGGGACACGAGGCTGTCACTTTGGGGCACAGGCTCGCTTCCCCAGACAGGGCACAGGAACCCGGGTACAATGTCCCCATTGTCCGAGCGCTCCTTGATCTCCCCGGGGCACAGATCGGTGACGAGAGCCGCCAGCGGCTCCGCGCCCGGCCCCGCGCCGATGTGAGCGGCGGCAAACGAGGGGGGACAGAAGGGACCGGCGCAGGGGCCACAGCACGGACAGGAGGCAGCAGCCACGAGGCCGGCGAGCGGCAGTGGGCAGGGCCAGCACCGCCAGCTCCGTCGTCACGCGGAGGAAGCCACCGCAGGCTGCCTTTGGAGTGGAAGGATAGGACAATTTCTCCTTCCGGGGGAGGTTAATGACTTCCATACTTGAGCTCTTCTCATCGGCCGGGCCGGCAGGTGGGCACGTCCGGAGCCTGCAGATCCCAGGGACGCAGGGGCTCCCGTCTCCGCTCGTCCCCTGCTCGGAGCCAGCCGTGGGGGCTTGCACCCAGGCTCGTCCCGGTGCTCGGCGCTCTGCCTTGGCATCGCCCCATCGCTCCAGCTCCTGCCTGTCTGCGCTCTGCACGCACCACCCTCACCCGGACTTCTAAAGTCTTCCTAGACCCAGCGTAGCCAGAACTTCTGCACTGTGTCAGCCAGATGACACCCACCCCCACCTTTCACAACAGCAGGATCGGGAACAGGAGGTGTCACAAACAGGGAAAACTCAGCTGAAAAAAAAAATAATCAGGAACACATGGTAACATGTATTAAAATACATTAATTTTTGAAGTGATAATGTTACTTCTGTACTCCACTGCTTGAAAAGAAAGCGTCCTGTAAAATGAATAAATATTTTAATTTGAGTTATTATTTATTAAAACAGGAAACTACAACTCCCATTTATTGCTGGCCAACTTTACTGTCAGTCCTTAATATTGTACTCTCTTAACTACATTAAAAAGAATCTATACTGAAACCGCACATCGTTTTTTTCTCCAGCTTGTTCTTCAAAACAGAAGTTTTATGTATCTGCATTATTATGTCTGGATGTAAGTTCCATTTCAGAGACACAAGATACATAACCTTCTTTTCTGTATACATATTAGCAATATTGATGCCTTTTATTTTCAATATCTTATTCCCTCCTATTTTAGGAATAAAAGTGTTTAATTTCTCTGTCAGTGGAAGAATCTTTGCATGAGATGCAATCTCATTCCTAACATGACCTGTATTTTGACCATGACACAGTAAAAGAAATAACTAGTATTCCAGAAATATGGTTATTTTCTGTGTGTTATCTAATTGCACCAAGCACCATTTTTCAGCATTAGACAAGCAGACAAAGTTTAGCTCAAATAATAACTACAGGGAATATTTCACTTTTCCTAAGAAACCCAGGGGTTTTCCCCCAGTCACAAGATTTTCTCCACTCAATAGTTGACTTAATTTTTAAAAAAATTTTTAGAAAATTTGAAACATTTTTCTATGATAATCTCTCTGCTCTGCAAGGCTTGAATGTCATGAGCATTCAAACCTGGCAGACTGTTCCTTACTAAACCAGACCACGGGTGCAAGATCAGCATGAGCTTTGAACCTGGCTCAGAGCCCATCACACATAGCTCTGTATTCACACAGTGGTTCTTGTGTGCGTGTGGGGAGGAAGGCAAAGGGATCTGCGGTGCCATCACACCTTTTTCCTCACAGGGAGCACAGCTCTCTGCCAGCCTGGTGCAGAGCGGTGCCTCAGCAGCATCACTGCCACCACAGCCCGGCTGTCTTGAGAAGCAGACAGAGATGAATGGCCAGGACTGCCTGATCCATAGACATTTTGTCCAAGCCTTTATCACAAACAATAGGAGCTGCAACAATCCAAAATATATTTAGGTAAATACTGGGAACTAGCAAGCCAAATGCTGCCACAGAGGCCAAAGACAATTCCCCAGCACCACCTTTGCTGGGTCCCAAGTGGGGCCTGTCAGGATCCTCAGCCCTCCTTCAGCCTGTCCATTCTTTTAGAATGCTCTCCAGGTCTGAGAGCTGCACGTGGTTTTCCAGAGCAGTGTCCGCAAGAGTGATGTGTTCAAACTCAGTATTAATGGAAAGAACTATTGCAGCAGCTTTATTGAATGGCTCTAGCCCCTCTGGACATCTGTATTGTACAACTGGGATACAGGTGATAGGCACCTAAGCTTAGAGACTGATAACGATATATTCCTAAAGGGTCCTGTCCCTCTGGATAGATTTTTTCAGAGGATGAATTTGGTTTGTCCAATCCAGAAGGCAGGATCTTGCCAGGACTATCCACACATATCACTTGTCTTCAGAAACACCAGCCACCTTCCCTCACAGAATCAGAGAAGGGTAACCCCACCCAACCGGTGCTAGGACAGGAGGAAAGCACTCATCAAATGGCACTTAAAGACCAACAGAACACACACATAGGAACAAGTGAGAAAATTTAAAAATTACATCCAGGAATTGCTAAGCCTTTTAGACAGAAATATAGCAAAATAGTTTTACATGGTCAAGTGCTTTTGCTGTTGTTGTAAGATGAAAACAAATTGTGTGAAGCTCATCTCACACCCTTTGAAAGGTCACGTTAGACAAGATCACAAAGCTGCTGTGCCCCATCTGATTTTGCAGCCAATGGTACGAGGCTCTTGTGCCTTCCAGCAGACAAAGGTGTGTGCACAAAGCTCTGATGCACAGGGAAGAAAAGCCATTTCTGACCTCTGCTGCCCACCTCTCTGGGCATTCATCTTGCTCCTCAAACCCCATGGCTCTTCCTACCCCTGACAGAGGTATTTGGCAAGAGCCACATCATGCTCCTGCCAGAGGATTTACAAGCGAAAGGCAAAGCTGCACTTTATTGCTGCAGTAATGGCTCTGCAGGGTAATGGAACAAAACAGCATCTATTCAGATGACAGAGGTTCCTGCTGAGGGGGTTCCAGGCAGGGGAACAGAGTGCTCTCCAATGTGTTTACATTTGCAGCAGCACATTATTATGGGAAATGTGAGGTTTGGACAGTCTAAGGGTCACTTTCACAGAAGGACTGAAGCTCTGACATGAGAAACACCTGTTTTGTGCAAGAACCTCCCAGCACAGATCCACCTGTGGAACACAAGGAAATAAGATGGAGGATTTTGCTCAGGTCTTTCAAGTTGTGGGCTGGAGCCTGGGCTAAATAAAGATCTTTTTTTCCTGATGATTAGAGGGTGCAGCTTCATTATGCTCACACAAAGCTCCCTGAGCTGAAGCAATGTAACAGCCTGCAGGAAACTTCATTAGGTCTCCAATAACACCTTCTAGAACCCCAATAGCATCAATCTGTCACCTCTGCTTAGGTAAAAGATCTAGATTTGATTCGATTTTATAGCTATTATGTTTAATAATCAAAACCATAGAGAAATGGTTTTGTTTTTTCTTATAGTAAAGTGTTAAACTTGATGAATTGCAGGCACTCAAAGCTCTGATCATCATTTAATGGATTATGCATAAAGAAACACTCTGGAGAAGTAGAGATATCTGCAAGGGTGAAATAATATCAAGACTGTGATGTATCAGCAATTCTGCATGAAAAAAGGAAAACATGACCATGATGGCACATGGACCACTCAATTCTCTGGCCCTTTTTCTCCTACAGGTATGAGCTCACTGTTCACACACTGATTTTGGGATTAAGGACAGAATTAAGTGTATTATTTCATTAATTAACTGTTCATAGTTATGTTTTAAAGACAGGTACTTTATATACATACATGTATGCAGTTGAGATCTGCATTTCAGTCACTACAGAGTTAACACCTCTAGTACTTTAAGAAGAGGCAGTATCAGTAGAAGAGGCAAGTAAAGAAATGGCAGATACTGTTTGAGCCAGGACTCTTGTAATGATCAGCTGTAGGACTGGGGACAGTTCCTGTCCTGCTCTGCAGCTTTTTTTTTTTTTTTTTTAAGGTGGGGGGATTTTTTTCAGCGTGTACAATTTCTGGAGCCAAAAATCTCCATGATATTGTCATTACAGCCAGTACCCACAAAAATGTCAGACTCCCTGGCTTGTGCTACTGTGTTCCATCACTAAATTAGATAAGTCTTATCCCAAATGTTGGCTTGTTTCCACCAGCCTGCACTGCTTAAGAAATGGGAAGCACTGAGATAAGAGGCAGCTCTTTTCTACCTAGTTGAGGAAATTAACATGTCTCCCCAATAAATCTCTCCTCCTTTCACGAGTCACTCAAAGCAAGGGGGATAGGTTAAAAAAATGCTCTTCTAGTAATTTAAAAATCAGCAGTTTAAGCTTTATCCTCAAATATCCAAGATAAAAGTGCTTAGAAAAGGAATTATTTTGACAAACATAATTTCCTATCTTACAAGTTTCTACATCTGCAGAACACAAAGGAAACTTTGGACAATGCAGAGGAAACATGAGGTCAGTCTGGGATACCAAGGTTCAACAAATCATTGAATTCTATAGCACACAGGTATTCTGGGCTTGTCTGGCAGGGGAGATCCAGCAGGCAGCTGCCCCTCTGCATTTTAATCACCATCCACAGACACACAAGGCACTCACAGTTTGTTGTCAGCAGTCTTCAAAATCCTGGAGCTCAAGAGCATTTTCAGATACACTGATTTTAGGTATAGGCACATCATACCACACCATCCCAGCTTCACAAGGGTACATCCCCTTACTATCTTGGCTCCTGCACTGCTTTTTCCCACGATTCCTTCATGGCCTCTCACCACACACCCACCAGTTACTCTCTGCAGCTGAGCTCTGTAGTCCCAAATCCTTGTGCAAGTGGCCCTTGCTATACCTGCGTTACACATAGTTCTGCAGCCTTAGGGAATCCAGCAGCAAAAACAATTTCATGATTTTGCGCTGCTGAAAGATACAGCTATTTAAACAAAAATAAAAACCACATTTATATAGCGAAGTTAATTAGGCAGAATGTGCTGCTCACTGTTCCCTTTTCCTATATACCTGGAGCTGCATTTTTTTTTATAAATCTTCATACCACAGGTGTAAAGAAGAGACACATTAGAGCTGTAAGAACATCAGAGAGCTTCAGATATGCTGAAGATTAAATTGAATAATACTCGTCTGAGATTTCACATAGCTAATATTCCCCAGCAGTGCTCACACCATTTTTTGAACCATCCACTTTAGCCTTAATATTTAAGAATGGGAATCTGGGATTGTATATGTGTGCCATGTATCCTGATTTTCTTCAAAACCATGTAAAAATACCTGAAACAGCTTCTTAAAAATATGTATCCTTGCTGTTCTATTTGTTCCCTCTGTTTTAAGCTCCCAGGTATTCCTATTTCTGAGAATTGGCCCAGTCTTCTTGCTCTCCAGCAAGAAATATCTCAGAGCCAGCATCCCATCTCTGACCTTGACAGCCCCCTGTGCGATGACAAAGTGTATCATGTCTGTGCTCCTTCAGTCTCCAGCCCCTGTGATGCAGCTGCCAAAGGAGGTGCCAATTGTCAGGGTATTTCCTTTCTGCCAAGCGCTGCCAGCTTGGCTGGAACCATGCTGGCAATGGCCAGAGGATTGCTAGAACCTGGCCCACAGAAGAGTTTCAATTTTAGCAGATCCATCCAGGAGCATATTATAAACCAGCAGCTTAAAGTCTAGCTGACTAATTAGGACCACAGCTTAGACTATTGATTTTGGTTTTAAATGCTTCTTTTTTTTGTCTTCTTTCCAATCCCATAGACTGTCTCAGTCTAGGCTTAAGTGGCAGAAGAAGAGGCTCTAACAGCAACTACCCCTTGGCACCCAGCATGCTTGAAATATATTAGAAAATATTATGAATATTATAAACGCTCTAAAAGATTATTTTCAGCGTTTCGTCTTAAAACATCCTCAATCCTGGCCCCAGCTCTAGGAAGCACAAATAAATATTGGCAAACTCTGCTTCGAACTTTTTATATTGTAACGACGCCCATCGGGACAGCAGCGAAGGAAAAGAAAGGACACACACTTGTAACAGATTTGATCCGCCTTCCCCTGATCCCGATTGCCGTGCTTGACTCGCAAGGTAACATTGCCACCCGGCGGGCAGAGGCTCCCGGGCCGTGCTCGCAGTTTTGGGAGGCTCAGCGGAGCCGAGGACCCGTCCCGGAGCCGAAGCCCCCTGAGCAGCCGGCGTTGTCCCAGCACCTGCACGCTCGCCCCTGACCGCGGCTCAACCCCACCTTTAGGGGCAAGAGGCCGCCGAAGGCTGGGGGGTGATGGCAGAAGCCTGGCAGAGGAGCGGCGGGGAAAGGGAGGCGAAGGACACGCAAAGCGCGCACCGAGTACAGCAGAGATGTCCCCGGTGTCTCTCCCTGCCCAGAGCCCCCTTCTCCACTGGCGGAAACGTCCTGCAGACCTGGAGGGAGGCACCCGGCCTGTGGGAAGGGCTGGAGCACGCAGTCAGCACCGGGCAACACTTCGGGAGCAGGTCTGGGATCCAGGCAGCGGGGGCTGCCCGAGGACCCGGCCGTGTCTCACCACATCCGTGAGCAAGCAGCTCACAGGAACCTCGGAGACTCCCCCCAGCAGTGGGAAAATTGAGGGCCACCTAAAGCTTGTCATTCCGTGCAAGAGAGGACAATTAGGGAAAGCAGTTACTGGGCCACTCGGCTTCCTCTTTTACCAAAAGCTGGCTGAGAAACTTGTTCCACAAATCAGTCTGTTTACAGTATGGGACAGGGTTATCCCCAGAAAGAATCAAGGGAGCACACTCATGAAACGTTTAGAGTAAAGCAACAACCTTTATAATTGCAGCCAAAAGGAATTAATTTATTTTTAAATATAAAAACCCAACAACAAAAGGTTTGGGAAATTAGGGGAAAAAGTCCATTTGTTTGCCATCTCAAAATTATATGGAAATAAGCCCTGGGAATAAGTAAACTAGAATAAATCAGACAATTTTTAAGGCTTCATGAATAATGACAAAAGGAACAAAAATCAAATACCCAGCACTTAAATGCTAAAGAAACTTTCGCATGAAACCTGCAGTGCAGAAGAAAAGGCTGTGTCAAGGATTTTGCACAAAACACCCCCAGCAGAAAGATGTCAGATGTTGCCCTGGTCTTGGTGTCTCATCCATCTCTCTTGCAACTAACTCATCACATCTACAGTGACCTCAGTTATTTCTGTGATCATATGTGTGATGACATAATATTCCCACAGCAACCAGAGTCATCAATGTGAGTTTCCTGGTGAAAAACAAAACAGCGAGGGAGAAATCAGGCTGCTGTTTAGAGTGACTTCATCCATGACCAAAATTGTCGCTGAACTTCCTGCATCCAGTAACAGTATTTTAAGTAAATATACTTTCAAGTACTGGCATATTTCTATTCAGGAGGAAGGCAAAAATTTGCCTTACTCTAAGTTTAAAAACTCAAAGGGCAAAACAATATTGGGAAGATCATCAGCTTTGAGTTTTGGTGTCTCAATTATCACACTACAAAAAGACTGGCACTGCATCTCTCCCAGAAAGAGGTTTTTTTAAAGTGATGCATCATTACCCCACTCACCCTCTGTTTACTTGTGCAGTGCCTTTAGAATTGCAACTCAAAAAAGAAAACCCCAAAGGAATGGCCAAAGTTCAGTTATTTTGGCAACCCACTACTGGGAGACCTTGGAGCAAATACAAATTGTATTTATTTCACACTGACACTCTGATCAGGTGTTTTGTCACTTTCTCAGTCTTGCAGCTGGGTAACAGTATTCGACAAGTGTTAGAATTTTAACAGTATCCAAGCACCAAAAGCCAAGCACTAGCTTCAAAGATGTACTTTATTTCATTATAAAGCAGATTTTTTAGGCATTATTTCTTTTTGTGAACATTCACTGTATGGCCAGCAGGACACACCTGTTTGATAACAAAGATTTACCACTAGACCACAAAAATACAGATGCACAGAACAAGTGCTGCATAGACACCGAAGAGCAAATGGTCTAAACTACAACCAGTTCAAACAGATATGACCAAAAATACAAGTACAGCTCCAGCCCAGCCAGAGCAGCATGCACAGAAGAGGAGTCTTTTAAATCAAAACAAAGTTTGGGCTTCCTGGAAAAACACCCAAATCCCTCCTCCCCCCCCAAAGCAGAATCGTATCAGAACCCTTTCCCTCTCCTTTTAATGCCACTTTTTAACTGTCCCCATTTCACGTCACGGTTGTGCTGTGGTGCACTAGTACTTTATGAAAAACAGAAAAATGATTGACTGTAGTGTGACATCATAGTGAATAGCTGACATTGATCATTTCATGGATACTTCATCCCAATTCTTTTATTTCTTTTCCAAATGTGATCCTCACCCCAGGCATGTGACTTTCTTCGATAGGTGCATCTCATTCCACATTTGCAGATTTCCCACGTGTTTGGTATCTGAGCTCAGGGTATTAACACGGGTTTCTGGATGTCATCTGTGCTCCTTGGGTGTGTAACAGAGCCCCATCACTCCAGCAGGAACAGTGACTCACATACTGTCTCCCCAACATGCAAAAATGCACAGAAGCATGTTGATGCAGTGTAAAGAAAAGTTCCAGCATTACAACTCCTTGTTCTGGTTTCCATGTTGTCCAATGCTGATTGAGGAAAAGTGTATTTACAAGACTCATATACAAATATTTGCATTTGGTCCTAGGCACCTGATTAGTACTGCCAACCTAAATTAAAATGGAAAATTAAGATTTTTCTGGTCCATTATAGCCTTAACTGTAACCTTCCAATTTGAAGGTGTGATCTTCAAAAAAGGAATCCCAACACTTTCTGAAAGAGTATTTTTCTATGTACCACTTAAATCCATGAGATTATAGGATGGAAAAGCCTTCTACATAAGCCCCTTAGTGGAGTTATCTGACAAGGGTCTTATATCTAGATCTACAGAAACAGAAATAACATCCATTCTTTCCACTCTTTTGTGGTAATGAGACTCAAAGTTCACTAGATATGAGTAATCAGATAACATCCTGATTGCTACGAGACCAGAATTCATTATCAAGGAGAGAAACTTCACCCTAGCAAAGAGCACAAGCAGATTTGCATCTAAGCAGCCATAACACTCATTCCTTTCAGCCAGCATCAGAACCAGAAGTACAGCCACTAATGGCAATAAACACTAATTAGAAGGCTTTACAAAGTTGGTTTAACCAAGTTTCCAAGAAGCAACTCTTAGGCACAGGTTATGGCAGAATCTAGATTTACCTGAGTTTTCTGCTTGTGGAGGAGAGGTGGTGGGAAAGGACACATTCCTTTCTTACACAGAAACTTGAAAACAGTCTCAAGCCAATACTCAACATCTGACAAGGTCTAGTGTAGTAATTACAAGACAAAACATTTGGTATTAGAGATATAATTTAGGAAAAAGAAACAACTGCCTTTCAAATCTGCCATACTGAAAAAAAACCCCAAATACGTGAAACACCGTTTGTGCTTATAACCATAATTATGGAACTTGAGCATCAGACGGAGAGGTTTTTCTCACCATTACTGCAAAGGAGCTGCAAAAACAAGTTAAATGGAAAAAAATTCCTTCCAAATATTCGTTTAACAAACATTAATTGAAACCTGTAAAGGCTTTAGGTTACTAAATGTGAAATGGGCTCAAAAATTTTTCAGGAGTCATTGAACTAAATCCAAGTCAGAAAGCTGACTCTCCTAACACATAATTAAAAAACAATTCTCTTAAAAAATTTTTTTGCACATCTTCCTCATCAATTTATAAAATGCAAACAGTATGCTAGAAAAGTTCGAACATAAGGGAATGTGCTTTGGAAACATTATTAAAATATGTGTTTCTATAGAATGACACTATCAAGTTTATGATACTTCTTTTCCCCTGACTGGCTATACTTTGAGAATGTCCTCCTCTCTTTCCTGGGTCCATGAGAAGCTAGGTTTAGAAAAGAAGAGCTCCCATACTGCCAACTTCACTCTGTTCCTTTACAAAAATTTCAAAGTACTGATAAATGATGGTGACAGCAAGCAGAATTCCAGTTCCAGAGCCAATTGCCCCAAGGAAGTCTGCCAGCACAGAGAGGGCGCCGATACAGAGCCCACCAAAAGCAGCAGCTGTAGGGATGTACCTGTAAAACATGAAATGAGAATTGAAAAGGGGCCATTAGAGTTTGCTCAGGACAGTAACAAAAAAGTCAGTGGCAGAATACACTCTTCTCTTGTGGGTCTGCAATCAAAGGTAAGGAACATGCAATAACGCCAGTACACTGGGTAAGGAAATAAAAAGCTCAACCTGACTGGAGGAGAAAAAAATGCTACATTAAGAGGAGAAGGTATTACAGTCCACCAAGCAATTATGCACAAATATTAAACTTATGGCTACTGGCTCTTCAAATCATCTGTAGATGACCAAAATCTAAAGTTACAGTAATATTTCTATAACACAAAGGGTACATAAGTCCTATCCTGAAATCTGAAAACATAGAGACATCAACCCCTGCCCACCTCTGCACCTAGGAGATTTAAGAACTACTTAAGAAGTTTTAGAAACTGCATGAAAACAGTACTCAAGACTAATAATACATGAAAAATTACAGTAAGAAAATACTTCTGGGTCAGCTTGAAGTCGTAAAGTACACTGAAATGCTCATTACTAGCTACCCTGAGAAGAGTATATAAATGAAAAAATAAAACAGGAAAATAAAAGGTCCAGAATTTAAGGCAAATTCTTTAAATGCAAGGCAAAAATAAACTGTACTGTACAAGTCTTCCATTAATGAGATAATGTTCTATGTCTCATGCACGTAACATCAAAGTTGAAACAGGATCTAGAAAATGGAAGTCAAAGCAAACTTTGCCATGTGTTTGCCCATAACACTTTGCATGAATAGCCAGTGAATACGCAGCTCACCTGTTGAGTTCATGTACCATTGAAGTTTCTCTGTGGCCTCGCATTACCATTTGCTGTTCTTTCAATTGCTTGGCAACCTGTATTGAATCAAGGAATGGAGCAAGTAAGTTTAGTGTCATTTACCAAGGCCATGGAATGTAGTACTGTGGGAAAACAGAAGCAAGACATTGCAGTAAATGGTGGCAGGGTTGGGCGGTTTTTGTATTGTTTTGGGGTTTGGATTGGTTTTTCCATTATTCATCTGAGTTAAAAATATCCAGTATTTTAACTTCAGATAAATTACAGTCACAGGCACTTTTCTACCTGTCAATTATACAAAGCTTTTTGGATAATTCTAGTCCTACTGAGAAAAGGAAAATTTGGATACTGGTAGGCTCTCATACACATAACTCAGTTCATGTTTTGCCATCTACCCTTCTCCTAATGAGGGTTTCATAGATGTTGCAAAACCATTCCTTGAAGTGCTCACTCCGTTTCAGTTTCCTCCATTCAGCTGAGTCAACTATTTATTTGTGGGGCCACACTAGAAACGAGACTTAGAATCCCTTCTTGGAACATTATTCTTAAGCTGGATTTCTGCAGTCGCACATGGTTACAGCAGAGCGCTGCAAACACTTTACTAACAACTGTGGGTAACAAATTATAGCAGGCGAACATGAAGGTGCTCATCAGTGCCTCCATGCACTGAGAAAACACACTTTCAGATGAGTAAGCTGCCAGTCTTCCACTACATGGTGAACATTTCAGTAATGATTTATCAACTTTTATTTCTGACCTTTTTTGCATTAACTTAAAATAATTTTACTTAGTATCAGGAAAAGGTATTAGTGTTAAAAACTGTCTGTTGGTTTACTCTGAAATAAAAACCTGACCGTACATGGCTGTGAGTGCCTCCCTGCACACCTGAGAAGCAGCAAGATGCAAGTCCGAAACAAGAGAGTGCTCACACTGTAACTGTGCAACTACGTATTTGTTAAAGAATGGATTAAACCATTCCACAAGGCTCTCAAACTTCACCTCCTACCCAAAACTACACAATACAGTATCACAATGACAACTATTTTCCATCTTGTCTTCCTATCCCAATTTCAGTATGATATAGTTCCTGAATGTTAAATATCCTGTAGCAAATGGCATTTTTGAGAAGCTAGCCTCAGGTACATTAATGCACTGCACTATATTCTCCATTATCAGTGCTCTCAAGTTAAAAGTAACAACCTCTACTTAATTTTCCCACAAAGGAGGCCCAGAACTCTGTGTCAGAAATGGTTGTCTGAGCTTTACCCACAAGTTTTTAAGTGGCAACTGCCTTGCACACAGTGCACCTGTCATGTGGCACTAAAAGAGTTTCTACCTCTCCTGTTACCTTTCCTGCTCTCCCACTGATCACGATTCTATGTTCTAAATTTCCTAATTCCAATGAAAACTATTTAAGTTTTGATATTGTTTTGAAAAAGCAGTAAAGAAAACAGGAAAAAATGCCCCCATTCTGTCTTAATCTCTGTCAATTAAAAAAAGACACAGTCCCTGTTTACACAAACAATGAATATTACCAACAAGATTACCAGAAGAACAGCTTTTTCAGAAGAAAGTCAGTCTTATCCTTACAACAGCCCATCTGTTTTCATCACGTAAGTTTACATAATTTGTCATTTTAAACTTACATCTTTGGCAGAGGAGCCAGAGACTTCAATCCATGTCTTAGAGAAGAAAGCACAGGAGCCCAACATAAATACAATATAAACAACTGCATGTACAGGGTCTTCCAACACTGAAGAAAAGGACTCTGGAGGTGACAGATAATAACAGAGTCCACCAACTGGATAAGCACGAGCGGGTCCTCCAGATGATGTGTCCTGGAAGAAGGAAGCAAGCAGTCAGTCACTGATCTTCTCACTGTTTCTTAGCCTTTAAGTCAAGTCTTAGAAAAGTTTGTATCACCTTTGGTCACTTTACATCACTACTACTGCAGCAGCACACACATGTACATTCATCACAGCAAGCCCCATATGCTACCATTAATTCAAACAAATTACTAATTTAGGAGTGTCAGTGTGCATGACCACCTATCAAAGTGTGTCCTAATATTCAAAGACCATCTCTTCAATCCCACATTTCAATGGTACCCTTGTAAAGATGTATGCAAGATGAGAAGGAATACTCACAGACCAGGTGCCCAGCAGGCTGACCAGCAAGTTACCACTGAAGCGGGCAGAAAGCATCTGGGAGATGACGTACAAGTTTGACACCAGGGCAGACTGGAGAATAATGGGAATGTTGGAAGTATAGAACAACTTGATAGGGTAGGTGTTGTACTGGCCTCGGTAGCGAGCAGATTTGATAGGAAGATCCACTCTGAAGCCCTGAAAAGTTTCCAAAAGGAAGTCCCCCATTACCTCTGGACATGAACCCATACCAGAAATCATAAATTGCAAGTGCAAGGCCTTGACAGCAACAGGGGAAACTTGCAATCATTTTGTGCAAGTAAAAATAGCCTGCCCAGAGGGCTCTCCTCTCCATGAGAACCCTTCTGCAAAGGGTTTGCAAGCCTGCATGGTTGTCTAAACACACACGCACATGAGAAGGTATGAAAGATTTAGACATCAGAAGAAATCTGAAGTTTCGAGAAGACTGAACAAAGCATCCAGGAAAAGAAACATTAAAACTTCCTATATTCTTCAGCAACAAACAGTAAGAGACACACAGGCCTAAAAACTTCAAAGTATTTCCCAGTAAAAAGCAATAGCATTTGAGTTAGACAATACCACATGCACACACGCATCTGGGGTAATTTTGTTCAGTTTTTTGTTTCTTTTTTCAGAGACCAAAGTAAGTCCCAAGTCTTCTGTGTGACTGCAGTAGGTGTGGAAACTGATTAAGAGAAGGCAGTATATAATGAACATCCAGATGCTGCAGGTACAAAAATGAGTCTTGTGAATATATCATTTCTTGTAGAAGGAAGCAGATTTCAGACTTACTTCCATATAGTTTTACAACCCTCATTATTCCAACTGACCTGGAAGTAAATGACAATTGCAAAGACGAAGATGGTGGCAATCAGATTCATGAGGTTGGGAAGATTCTGACGGTAAAAAGCCTCACGAAGAGCTCGGACTTTGTCTGTGCGAGTAGCCAGAAGATGGAACAGAGCAATGATGGCTCCCTCAAATTCCATGCCTTGGAAAGGAAAAGAAAAAGGTGAGCTGTGATTATCTCCAACCTTCAGTGCTTTGTCCCATTAAGCGTACTTCTGAACTACAAGATTCACAATGGGGTTTCCCTGAGTCTTTTGCATCTTGAGCATGTTCCCAGGCTTTTATACTGTCACCCTTCATTTCAGCTATGTTATTTCCAAGATTTTTTTTTTAAATCCCCTTGTCTATGATTT
The DNA here is from genome assembly GCA_013398955.1 of Callaeas wilsoni. Classification (NCBI taxonomy): domain Eukaryota; kingdom Metazoa; phylum Chordata; class Aves; order Passeriformes; family Callaeidae; genus Callaeas; species Callaeas wilsoni. Next base: position 117,644 of record VWPU01008764.1, read on the forward strand.
ACCCTACAAATTAAATCATAACCCAGCATGGGATAACTTTCTTGGTCTCTACAAACATTGACAAGCACCAAGTTCTTTCTTTCCTCCTCCTGATCAAAAAAAACAGGAAACTTACAGGGAAGCATCAGGCTTTCTAGTGTCAGTTGTCGGGAGACACAAGTTATTGTTTGGATTACAGCAAATGGCATAACCTCACTTCTGTTTTCTACTATACAGCAGCAAACAGGATCATCTCCAGTGGAGTTTGAAGAATAAGGTCTTTAGGGCAAAGTGTAAAAAAGGCAAGGAGCAGAAAGAAACAGCTAATATTTGGTCAGTAAGCTGGGCAGCAACCATAATACAACGGCAGTCTACTACTGCTGACTTTTAATGAAGGCACTGTAAGAAATCCAAGTTCAGTAAATATCTTGTGAGATACTATAAATTGAGAAAAAATGTCTTTGTGCTTGCACTTTGCACAGCAGCACCTGCTGCATTGGCAAGAATCACTACACAGCCAAGATGGTAGTAACAGCATTTGGCATTAAGTTAACAGTGGGGGGAAAAAAAAAAAAAAAGGATGTTGCCTTTTTGTACAAACTACTGGTAGAGAAAACAGACTGTGCCATATTACCTCGCCCAGTGTTCACTGTGGTGGGGCTGAACGCTTTCCACACAATGGTCTCACAGATATTGGTAGCAATGAAGAGAGAGATGCCAGAACCAAGACCATATCCTTTCTGAAGGAGCTCATCCAAGAGCAGAACTATCAAACCAGCAACAAAAAGCTACAGTAAAAAAAGAAATACAGCATTAGTTCCAAGTCTTTTTCATTTTGTTGAAAAGATAATGTGTATTAAAAGATTAAACTACATACGCAGAAGCAGGTACACTTGGGCCTTTTTCTCTGCATATGGGACAGCCTGTCTATAAGGCTGATTTTTTGACACTTTTAGGGGAAGAGTAAGTAGAGAAGACTAGAAATTACCTGGATTGTGATAAGCAAGCAGATACCAGCACCCATCTCAGATGGGTCTCCATACATTCCAGTCATTACATATACAATAGACTGTCCAATGGTAATGATCATTCCAAACACTACAGAATAAAAAGAAAAAATATGTATTTGTCCTGGATATTTATGTCAGCGGGCAATTAGAGAAACAGAAATCACTTCTTCATAGAGAATCTTGGTTTCATTTGAGATAGAGTTAATTTTCTTTGTAGTAGCTGGTAGAGTGCTTTGGTTTGGATTTTCCATGAGAATAATGCTGATAACAGGCTGATGTGCTGTTGCTTTAGTTGTTGCTCAGCAGTGCTTACCCCAAGCCAAGGACATCTCAGTGTCCCCTGCTCTGCCAGCCAGCAGGTGCACAAGAAGCTGGGAGGGAGCATGGCCAGGACAGCTGATCCTAAGTGGCCACAGGGATATTCCATACCATGGAATGTCAGGCTCAGCACATCAGCTGGGGGAGTTGGCCAGGAGGGGCGGATCACTGCTCAGGAACTGGCTGGGCATCCATCAGCAGGTGGTGAGCACTGTATTGTGCATCATTTGTTTTTCTGAGGTTTTATTTCTCTCTCTCCTTTTCATTACAGTTGTTGTTGCTATTATTATGTTGTACTTTGTATCAGTTATTGAACTGTTTTTATCTCAACTCATGAGTTTGGTTTTTTTTTTTCTGCTTCTCCTCTCCTTCCCACAGGGGGGAGAGAGAGCCAGTGTCCCATGTGATACTTAGTTGCCAGATGGGGTTAAACCACAACAGTTGAGAAGGAATACATAAGTCACAGGATGTTTAAATTCAAGAGCAAGTTAACTTTCCTGTCTGGAATCTGGCACTGAAAATAGAAATACACACAGATAGCTCAGAAACAAATGCACTTAGAAGCAAGTGGGTTTGGTTACCTAAGGCTGCTTTAGATATTGAAAACTCTGAAGGTGTTAAGATACTACTGTAGCAATTTATGATTTTTTCCAGTATACATATCAGTAAATAGAGTATAGCATCAAATAGCTACAAAACACCCCATTTTTTCTGGAAGTCATTATCAACTGACCGCCCTTATTGATGAGAAAGACCCATGCCTGGAGCTGCAAGGTATAAACAGCTACAACCAGCATCTTAATCACTATGAAATACTCAGATTAACACTGACCATCACAGCTCAAAAGTTGAGCCTCCAGAGTCTCTACACTGCTTCACTTATCTGGGGAGATTACAGCAGCAATGCCAATTGTACTGACACTTTTCTTTTTCACACATTTCTGAAGCTTAACAGCCAACAAGGCAGAGAGCTGTCAGTAAAAGACTGATGAAATACAGGTATCTGCAGCAGAACACGACACACAGCACGACAGAAACCCACAGGTCCAACTGCACCATTCATCCCATGGTAAATTCACACTCTCCACTGTTAGGGTGAGATACTCGAAATCACCAGTGCTCAACATGAGCTGTTACTCACATTTCTGGGCTCCATTGAAGAGAGCTCTGTCCTTTGGGGTGTCACCAACCTCAATTATCTTCGCACCTGCCAAGAGCTGCATGATGAGCCCCGAAGTGACAATGGGTGAAATGCCTAGCTCCATCAATGTTCCTGCCAGACACAGGAAGAACAGTGAAGTTTAAAGTTAGTTTTTATCAACCTTTACATCACAATGGAGACCTAAAACTCCAAATTTCCATAAATGTAAAAGTTATCAGTGATAACAGAAGTTTGTTAGAAGTCAGTTTGATATGTAGTACTCCTCAGTACCCCAAAAATACTGTGTTCACTGAAAAAGACTTCTGCTGTCAAGAATAATTTACTCTGCATAAAACAAAGTATGATATAAACTGGTAGCTTAAGTGATATAGAATGAAAGTGAATTCAGGAAACTGTCACAATTCTTAATTCATACCTGCATTAGAAAGCCTCTACAAGAAACTGAAATTTATATAAACTACTATGCATTTCAGTCTTCTGTGTGACAGACTCAAAGACGTCACAGAGGAAACTACAGCACTCAAGGAGTATGATTTGAAACACAAATCACAAATCTTGAAGATTGCAACAGCAGCAATGAAAGTAGTTAGGAACTGTCTCTTCCCTAACCATTCCCCTCAAAAAAAAAAAAGCTCAATTTTTGTACATATAATAGATTGCACACAGTCAACCATAAACTCTCTTTTGTCTAGAAAGTTGTGCCTTTCCCAATGCCATACTGGTTTAAGACTTTAAATAATATAGGAAAAATACTTTTCACTCTCTACTTCAGTTTTTATATTCATTAAAATGGAGTAGAATGCAAGTCCAAAACCATTTTGATTCAAGCTAAAAAAAACCGCCCTCCTGAAAGTCTGGCCATACCTCTATTTGATGCCAAAATCACTCTCATCCAGTAGAAAGGATCTGCAGAGTCTGATGACATAATGCCAAACAAGGGAATCTGCATTTCCAACCAAGAGATTAAATTAGAGACTTCATAGCATGCTTTCAACATTTCAGCTCATCCTTAAAAAGAGAAGGAAACATACCTGGCAGCATACTAAGAAGATGAAGAGTGTGATAGCTGTCCATAGTACCTTTTCCTTAAACTGAATCTAAAGAGAAAATCACAACAGATGATAAAGCTGTCAAGATAACAAGACCTAGTCCATCAAACAAACTTTCATAGTAGCACACTTGATTTTCTTGTGGAGGGACAAAGTACAGAACATCCTAAAGAAAATAACGTACTATTCATCTCTTTTATCCCAAATAAGACCAAGGAAAGCTACAAAGTTTTATTCAAAATTTAATCCAAATAAACAAGCTATGTCAATGCAAGGTTTCTAGTACTTCCACAGAAATGAGTCTTACATTTTCATGAGTAAGAGCTTCTGATGAGAAAAAAACAATAATAGGGAGCAGCTTATCTCAGCAAATAATCTTAGATTAGACCTTATGAAGTAAAGATTTTCAAGTTGCTGTTTTAACTTACTCTAGTTTACATTTCAGTCTGTACTGCCTTCAACATCTCACCATGCACTCCTGTGACACAAACAAATCTGCCCAACTGCATTTATTCTTGTACAACCGCATCCACATGAGATGCGCCACACATGCACTCCACTAAAAACAACTCTGCCTAAAACTGCCATTCTCCCAACAGGGAAGAAACTCCAAATCTCACAAATGCAAACTCTGAACATTTTATATCACATAAAAAACCTAGGAAGAAAATTTTATTAACCTACCTTCCGTTCTGGCTTTTGAATTTCAGGCAAGATAACACAGAAAGGCTTGATCACTTCAAGAAATTTTACTGTATGGAAATAAGTTAAAAGGCAAAGTGAACACACAGATACCACAAACACTGGGAAAAGCTCAAGCTAAATTGAATTTGGACATGTACTCTACATAAAAAAAGTCCCAGTTCTTGGGAATTTTTGGTTGGTTAGTTTGGGGCGGGGGGTGTGTTTTGTATTATTAAATTATTATCTGTTCTAAATACACAGAGATTCAGCTAGCACGTTTTAAGTATAGTATAGCCTGGGAACAGAATTAAAGAAAGTCAAGCATTTTCCCATTTCACCGAGGAGGTTGACAGCACCAAAAAGCCTTTGTCATTGCTTTCCATGAGTTTAATAACACCCTTGAACTTTTACTTCATGGTAGTTTCTCCCCAGCCTGATATTTGAGAAAAAAGTGCCTTGGGTATTGTATATATATTACTTTTGGGCCATACAGCTTAATAATTCCTATCCATGCAATTCAGAAGCATCAATTCGAGTTAGTTTACAAAACATCTCATGCCACGATCCCCTCCCAGTCAAAAAGATACATCCTTAGATCAGAAGTCTGTCTTAAAATAAGCATATAATGAAGAAGAGATTAGCAAAGTCACAAGTTCTCCCATAAGCAGAGCACTCTGAATTTGAAGAAGAGTTCATTCTAAATCTGCTAAGACAGATCTAAGGTTGCACCTGTATTTTGGATTGATTTGAACTAAGAAGAATACAACGGTGCAGAATTGAAATTACTGGTACCTTTCTACCTTTTCATGGAAAGCTGCAACTTCAGTGGCAAGTCAGCAACCCTTTAACACTAGCCCACAAAAGATATTTTCTTAATTTTAAACGATTATGCCTGAAAAGTTACACTGGACCGCGATATTCAATTTAATGCAAAGCAAGGGTCTCTCCAACATCTGCAGTAATACAGCAATCGACTAAGAGGCTTTCCAAGCAGCTTCTCCTCGAGGTACGGGATCCTGCAGACTCCCATTGACCGGATCACTCCGGGCTGCAGACACAGTCTGTAGCTCCCTCTGACAATGTCCCTGGAAGGGTCATGCCCGAGGCGATATCCCGCCCCCCCGATACCGCGCCCGGCACCCTCAGCGCGGCGGGGCCGGGCGGGCGCCCGGCACGGGGCACACGGCGCCGGTTCCTTCCCCGGGATGAGCTGCCAGCCCCGGGAACGGCGCTTTCCTGGCCAGAAGGCAGAAGCAAGAGCCCAGCGGGAGCCGCTAAAGCAGAGGAAACCCCGGTACTCACTGCCCATGACGGCGCCGGCAGAGCAGCAGCAAGCGGCAGCCGCAGAGGGAGGGACACGTCAGGCTCCAAGCGCGGCCGCCCCCTTCCGCTTCCTGCCACGCGCCGCGTCCGCCGCCGCCACGGCGCATGCGCTGGACCTGGTCCGCTCTGCCTTCCGCCTACAATTCCCATCGTGCTCTGCGGCCAGAGAGCGCGCGATAACCTCCATGGCGCGGAGGCCCTCCATGGCGTCTTGCGGCTTGCTGGGAGCTGTAGTCCTGAGCCTCCCGCCATCTTGGTGTGGTATGGGATTGGTTCGTGTGTCAGGTTGTGTCGAGGAACGCTTGTTTTAGCTACCAGAAAGCGTAGCGCTGGTCTAAGAGATTTTGACAGATAAGTACATAAATAAGCATTTCAAATTAGTTTCCTGGTTATGTGTTTTTGTAGTGGGACGTTGTAGGCCTTGCTCTGCAGTACCAACCTCCTTGCACCCACCACACAACACGTGTGTCATACGTCAGACGATAGAAAGAGTGGCTTTGTCTAAATGCCTCAGCTAGCTTTGGCCGTTTAGAAGTGACAAGTGTAGGTAGTTCTCTGGACTCTCTGTGGTCGATGGAGGTACAATTGGAGAAATACTCTGCTTATGAATATGAAATACGAAACACTGCTGAAAATGTGAAGCTTTGGGCCGCGTGTCAAGGAAGTTACGGGACATTCACATATCACTGTGTCACCCAGCAGCACCAACAAGGGAAATGTGCTCACAGTGGCTGATTGTTTGAGGTGTTTCTTTCTGAGATCTACTCAATGTTCTGTGTATTTTCCAGGCCTTTACGGGGGGGAATTATCAGCAGTCTGAAAGGGAAGGTAAACAGAAGTCAAGGGAAAGATTAAAGCAAATAGAAGTGCTAATACAAAGCAATTAAAGTCAGTGTATACCCTCAATAAAACACATAACGGCTTCCACACAATCTCCCTGATATTTTCTAAGCACTTAGATATGCTTTGTTTGATTATTCAATCCTTACTTTTCTGAGATTAATTTAAAAGACCAGTCCTAATTCCCATTTAATTTTTTTTTCATTTACTGTTTTTTATTGTTGGACTCTATACTTGCCCTTCTCTAGGCTTCTGAAAACAGGCATCTCATCTCTGAGTTATTGAAGACATCTGCCAACAAGTGTGAGAATGTTTTAGTTCTTGCCCAGGGTTGCTCATTTCAAAACATCCAGTTTATTGAAACTGGTTTTAATCCACCAATTTCTAATTAGAGATAAAGGAACTGCTTTCCAACTGACATGCTGTCATGCAGAGTTGATTTGATAAGATTGTTTTGACTTAGTAATGTGGACACTGTGCTGGATTATCAGAGCTAATATCCTGGGTTGCAGTGTATTCTATCACCAACTTCAGGAGCTGTTGAAACCAGGTGGGGCTGTGTCCCTTGCCTCCTCTCTCCGGACAGTCTTCTGTTAATGGACCAGCTCTTGAAACCAGGTGGGGCAGGGTTCTTCATCTCTCCCATGACCCATCCTCCCTCTGGGGGGATATCTCCTGTTAATGGGCCATCTAGTCTCACCACATGACTGACAAAATTACATCATCCCATTGTGAGATGCTCTGCCCAGCGGGAGGAACCAAGCATCCCATCCTGAATATAAGCTCAGATTTTGAACACCAGAGCTAGCCCTTACCTACTGGATTCCCAGAGGACAAGAGCTACCACTGGACCTTCAGGTGAAGACCAGACCTTTTCTACAGGACCACTGCTTCAACAGAACCATCACTCCAGGAGGACTGCAGCCGCCATTTATTGGACTGCTACCCTGTCCGGTGTATCCTGACTCTGTCAGTGGTTTCTTTTTGTACTATTGCATTTATTTTAGTTTTTCCTATTAAATCGTGCTTCTGACTTGGAGTTTCTCACTGGTTTTGCTTTCAAACCAGTACAGCTAAGAAGTGGAAAAAGGAGAACCAGCAGTGGCTCTGTGGAAGTCTGGACAAGGAAGCACAGCAGTGATCAGGGCATTGATGGTAGAAGCATGCAATGAGATACCAGAATTTGCACAGTCACATGTGCTTTTTGTGCTAGTAAACTTTGTCTGTGCCATAAGAATAGAGAAAAATATTTAATAGGCTGTTATTTGCATGACCCACCTGTCAGGCTTCTTGTGTTCCTGTTTTTATTTTTTTAAAAATAATTTTAGCCAATAAGATAATTTGGTTCTCTACTGTAAAAAAATGTATAATTACATAGAATTGTCTACTTAGGGAGGATGAAAACTCATTAGATTTTGCCTGCATCTCTATTTTGTCCATCCTGGGCCTGAACAACTTCTCATTTTGGGTGAAGAGGGTACAATCCTACAGGTGAAATTTGCCACTGAAGTTCAGTTCTAGGCAGAAAAAATAGTTACTGAAAACAAGCTTTCCTTGGATCTTACAATAGAAAAAAAGAAACTGTTTTGCAACTGCAGTAAAAAAATACACAGAGAGGAGAAAAGTTCAGCTCCTTTGTATAATCAGGTGTCACTCTGCAGAAGTGAAGAGTAAAAGAAACTGAAGATACAGTTCTTGGGGCATTATTACAATAAAGCCATGTGAGACACTGAGTCAAATTTTGGCCTGGTATGACTCTCTGACCTTGACAGTTTATCCTGGGGAACTATTTTGGCAGGCAATTGCAGACAGTGTGACAAAAATGGAATTTTATACACTAGGGCTAATTTTTACACTGTTTTGGAAGCATCTACTACTGCAAGAGGACTCAGTGTGGAGTGGTGCCAGATGGTACAACTGGAATGATGATGATGAGGAGGAGGAGGAGGATAGCATGTAATTAATAAACTGCTCTTTAGAGAACAGCAATATCTGAGAAGCAGATGTAGATTTAAAACAGCTTGTTCTTTTCATGTTTTGCTATTCTTCTTCGAACCAAATCAGTCTCTCTTATATAACCGAGCTAATCGTGCTTCAGAAATAATGTAATTTAGGACCATTAAAAACATTAGTATTCACTTACTGGCACTGAAGTTTGTTAGCCAGTGTGTTCCACTGTTTCACACAGTGCAAATCTTCAGCCTTTACTGCAAAATTATATATCTCAATATACCTCTATTGCATTAGTGCAAAGCTGATGTTTAATTACTGCTTTTCAAATCCAGCGTTGCTCTGTGGCGACTGACTACAGATGCTGGACTTAATTGTGCTGAATTGTACCCTGATGCAAACAGCAAAGACTACATGATTGCTTCAATAGCCAGAGGCAAAAAGCAGAAAATGAGGGCAGAGAGTAGAAATGGGGAGAGCAGCATAGATGAACTTGTCTGCCTTTAAATGGTTCCTTTTTGTTCTAGTCATTGCTTGCAGAAACCAGATACAACCTCTCATTGAAGAAATCACATTTTTCATGTCGGTGACTTGCTCACGCCCTGTTCCCACACCAGTACATTTTATCAGTGTGTCAAGGATTGCCTGTTGTGCTGAGTAAAGGCCCTTCCTTAGCAGGGAGGATGAAGGAGTCCCTCCAGCTGTTGGGATCCTGGTCTCAGAGCACCTGTAGGCTAGGATGGCCAGAGTGCATTACAAAGCTATTGTTTGTACACACATGTGCAAGTGCACACATGGATGTTCACCTTGCAAAGCAAGGCTAGGTCATATTTGTAGCATCAGGCTGCAGGAGGGGTCCTGGACAGCAATAGCCCCGCATGTGCTGGGTCTGTTTAGCTGCAGCGTTTGCATTCAATTCTCTGCCAGTAGTTGTCTGTGTAACCACAAGGTGGAAGAACTGCTTTATTTATGGTGCCTTCTCAGCTTGCATGAAATGCACACAACTGTGTAGGCAAGTTTTATTACCATCATTATTTAACTGTTACAGTGCATCAATGCCCAAGGGCCACTTTCAGTACCACAAGTCCTTGTGTTAAGTGTAATATGATACAGTCCACAGTCCTGCACGGAGCTTCCTGCAGACAGACCCCTGGGCCCCACACGGTGCTTCAGGAGATCGATGTGGCCTCTCTGCAGAGTACAGCTATACTGCAAGTCTCCTTAGGAGATCATCACGTGGGGAGCTCCATGAGATCCTGCTCAGATGGAGCAGCTGCATCTCCAGTGCTCTGACAGAGTGTTCCAGGGACCGACCACAAGTGTGACATACTAGACGTCCCCTTTGCCTGCCACCCCCATGCTGTCTCTCAGGCTGTTTAACAGGTGCTTGTTATATGTCTGTAAAGATTTATTTATGCAGGTAGGTGGGCTCTAGAGGTGGTAGCATGTGTGAAACAAGGTCACTAAGTGGAAGCTCATGATCTGAATGACAACTGAGCACACACATAAGGATGACCTTCAGAAAACCCTGAGTAGACAACATTCCTGAACTAAACCGTTTGCTACTAACCTAAAAGAGACTTAGCTGCTAGCTCCTTTAAGCCAAGAGCCAGATTCCATTGATTTCCACAAAGCTAGAGTTTCCCTTGTAGTCTGTAATCAGGAGACAATTTCTCAGCTTGCCTGAGGAACCTCAGGCAGCTGCCAGTTATAAGTGGTGCTCCCCAGGACTCCACACTGGGGCCAGTTCTATTTAATATCGTCATCAAAGATATCATCTGGTCAAGGGGGTGGAGGGCACCCTCAAGAAGTTGCAGGTGACACCAAGTTTGGTGGGAGTGTTGATCTGCCAGAGAAGACACTACAGAGGTATCTGGGCAGGCTGGACTGATGGGCCAAGGCCAATTGCATGAGGTTCAACAATTGTGAAGTGCTGGGCCTTGCACTTGATTGTTTCATACTTGTGCCCATTGGGAAAAAAATTTCCAATTTCAATATCTAAGATGAGATCTCCAAACCTCTGATTAAATAGAATACATCAAAAGAAGTAAGCTTAACTTCTCTGCCAGGCATAAGTCTAAAATTGCAATGCACAAAGGCATTTCCTATATCATTATCGGGACATGAGAGGTTAACTGAATATCTTGCTACTGCTTTGCACAAAATGTTTTGAGTCCTGAACTCCCATTATGACTCACACCCGTATTTCTCAAATTTGTTCACCAGGTGCTCCTAGAACATCGTTTTATTCCATGTATTTATGGCAATGCTTAATAAGGTATCTAAAATACTGTATAACACTGTACCTTTAACGAGCCGTGCTCCCAGCTGGCAGCATTACAGAAGTGCTTTCTCAATAATGAGGATCCTGATTTCTGGCTCTGATAAAAAAGACTTTCTATATAACACACACTTTGTGTAGCACAAAGAGTCAGTGGCTAAACCCTGATCTTGTCAAAGAACAACAACGAAACTGCAATAGAAGCAATGTTTAATCCTGCATCTGCACATGAAATCTCAGTATTTCAAGTAGAAACAAAAGGTAACATGTAGTTTTGCAATGAGAGCAGCACTATTGATTCAGAAAAAGCTCTGTAATAAAGTTACCTTCTGTTTGCTAAACCATGCTATGAGGGAGGCAAATGATGACAAATTATGGTAAAATGATGCAGATCAGCCAACAAGGTCAGACAGATACTTACCACCACCAGTTCATGCAATATGGGCAGTTGAAATATATGCAAGAAGAATAAAGTTGTTTTACATCCTTCCCTGAGGGATGCAGTGTTGCTGACTGCTGGCCACAGAGCTCTAAACTAGATTGATAATGGCTAGTTCTCAGCTGACAGCCTGCAAATTGTACCTGCTCATGGTGAACCAACAGGTGAGTGTTTCAGCAAGACTGAAAGGCCTACAGCTAATAAAAGATTTGAGTCTCTGTACCATCTAAATGCTTTGCGTGTGTTCTCTTCCAACTTCTTTAAGATTTCGGAAGTCTTCAGCATGTTTATTTTTATGTCAAAGCCCCTCCTCCCCTCCACAGATTGGTTATTTTTAATGCCCTACTTGTTTTTCTGTGGCTTATCGAACTAGATTCTGTAAAAAATTATAATAGAGCTAACTAAACCAAACATTTTCATATTTCTAGGGATTAAGAACTAGCCGTTACTTATATGAATTGTTTTTTAGTCATCAAACTATTGACCTAGAACCATTGTTTAAAAAGACCAACAAACAACAGTGTTTGGAACATTAAGGAAAAAAGTGATTGTCTTGCAAATACTGATGCCAATTTCCCTTAAGGGCCTGTAGGCTAGTAACCAGATACATATAGCTCTGATAATGCACTAATTTACATAAAAATCACTGCCAGCTTGATTGTAACATTCCCTATGTGGAAATTGGCCAGGGCTGGAAATCACTGCTATTAACCTGACAGCCTTTACACCTTTGCAGAGACAGCTTTTGGCAAAGAGACATATTTTCATCTAGAATTTTATGAAGCATTAGCAAAAATACCTTTCGTGTTACAACCACATTGGACCTGTATTTGGGAATGGAAAAGTACCAGCAGAGGAGGCTTGGTTTTCAAGTCAGCAAATCTTACCTGACACTGGGTCCCTCTAGTCCAGCTGGAAAGTTCTGACAGCAGTCAAATAACAACGTGAACATTGGACTTCTGCATCAACTATTGTTTTTCAAATCAATGTTTGGGTGTTGAATTTGAATAACCTCATGCACACAGGGCTATGGAGTTATATTCCCCTCTTGCACACAAAGCTGTACTGGTGGGGTGCACACAGAGTGAGGCTGAGCTCTACCTGTAGCTGCATAGCTTTTTCATGCAAATTAAACATGTAATACACTGACATTTCTGCATGCAGTAATTATCATGTGCATACTTGAAAAGAAAATGCTGTACATGTAAAATTCTGCTTTTGATCCTGGAATAGAACTGATTTCTGTTTTTTTTACAGATATTTGAAGCTCTTCCTGAATAATCTTGAGATTCTTTCAGGTTTGATCTCTTGACAACATCAGCTTCTAAACCCAAACTCTTTGTAAACTACCTTTTGAGGGACTGTCTTTTTCTTTCTTCTGGAATTCTGAGCAGCAGCAGAAATTCATCAAGTAAATTATCTTCCTGGCTTTAAAACCAAAGCTGAAACCTGAGCTGTTCCATTTGGTACATCGTGAATGGGCTTTGATTTGATTTTTATTGTATTTCATTCAAATTTTATTATAAAACATCTCCCAGGGACACTTGCATGAGAAACACTTTGCAAGTAAAACAGCATTGTATTTCCAATCTCCCATTTTTAAAGGTTATTATAACATTTTTGTCATGCTTGCTTATCTCCATAATAATCCACTGTATGGCAGACAACTGCAGCAGTTAGGTCATAGAGCTAGATGTCTCTGTAGGTTTTTCTAATAGATTTTGTTTTCCCCCTACTACAAAAGGGTTTCAATGTCTCATTAACCCAGTGACCAGCACTTCTGCAGACAGACTGTGGGCTGTCCCCAGGCAGCTATATTTCCAGTGCTCTCTGACTCCAGGTTTGTCTCAGCTGGTTTACTGACATGGAATTTGGTGTAGATTTGAGATCCGTTAAAAACCTGTTATGGTTTAAATCGAGCAAATGATCTTTATGGATGGTTCAACAGTGCGTTTTATGTTGATCCTAATAGCTGGTTCCTTTAGAATTTATCCACCCATGTTTTTCAGTGGAATGACGGTGACTTTCAGCAGATGGATCATTTCAGGTTTGGATTTGGGCTGGGCATACAAAATGTTTTCTTGATATCTCTTTCCTTGTAAAAATTGTAGTTTAAATCCAAACTAGATATAAATTACAATATATCACTCCTTTTTATTGAATCTTGATTACTGTTTATCTCTCAGTCTCAGAGAAGGCTTTTCAAAATGCTCGTATTTAACAGGCTTGGTTTGATCCTGCTTCTATTGCCATCATTGGCCAAAAATCCTGCTGGGTCACATCCTCTAAGTAGACATCCCTGTGGATCTCCTAATGCACTTTATAAAATGCATCCAGTAAATCCAATAACAACAGAAATATGGTTAAATACACAGTGAACACATGGCACCAAAAAAACCCAAGTTATAGCTTCACTTTGAATTTTTACTTACAAAGATTTACTTTCCTTGTGAAAGTAGGCCATATAAATCTTTATCAATATTTACTTAGCTCAGCTAGGGAAATAAAACAGTAGCTACACACTGATCTGTGCAATATCAGAGTAATACAAACACATTAAAGTCCTCCTTAAATGCAAGTGAGCAGGATGCTGGCCAACTAGGAAGAGCAAGAGAATTGCTAACAAGCCTGAGTTTTACAAACATGCCAAGAGGCTTAGCAGTCTTTAGTGAACATTGCTGTTACAGCAGCTTGCCTGAAATAAGAAACAAAGAAATCAGATTAAAGACTGAGCTGCTTAGAGCAGCAGCATTAGTATGGCAAATTTCCTGGCAAGAGAGCTGTGATTTTGGGCATCAGATGGTTGCTCCATGCTGCAGTGCTGGATAGCAGTGGATTCCTTATCCCTTCTGAAAAACACTGAACAATAACTGTCAGGGAGGTTTTATCATCTGTGAATACTGGAAAGAGGGTAAATTTCCTGTCCTGTGGTTTTGTTAATCTGCTGTTTGGCATCTTTGTGTAAGAGTCTGAGAAGCCATCAAGCAGTAAGCTATTAATGCACCAGCTATGACAAGGCTTTGGGGCAATTTCAGTCTTCATACAGCCTTTGACTGTTTGTCCCCTCAGACCACTCCAAAGAGCTGGCTTTACAGTGGGCTGGCTCCAGAGCTGAGGTGAATGCTGGTGCATCAAGGCACGCTTTGATGAGTGAATTTTCAAGTGGCAGTGCTGGCACAGGCAGCTGCTGTGCCACACACCCCTTAGTGAGTACTTGTTCTCAGTGCCTCTCTCTGTGCTGTGCCAGTATAAGCAATTTGTAGTCTTCTGGCAACATGGACTACAAAGTGATCTGGCTGCAAAATGCTTTTTCAAATTCTGCAGATGAATTACAGATTTAGTCTTTTTTATACTCATTTAGGGCTTCTGACTGCAGCATGAGTGAATACCTTCGTTAGCTTCAGCTGAGCCTGATAATTAATGAGAGAAGTGAGCATGTAATAGCCTGGGCTTCAGCATGGGCTGTCCAAGCCAGCTAGAGATCACACTGAATTGCTCCAACAGCTGGCACCTGCACTATTGAATCTTCACTGCTAATCATTACATCTGGCTTTGGTACATCTATTCAGCTTAAAATCACATCTCACAGCTGCAAGATGGCCATAGCTTTGCCTAAATGAAGGTGTGTTCCTGCTGACAGAAGAAGGGAGATGGAATCAGACACCTTTAAAAGTCACTTTTCTTCTTACTTTTTTATCTTCTTATCTTTCCCTATACACTTTATAGTGTACCTGTGGACTATTCAAGTAGATAAGTGGGCAACACAACCTTAAAATGTGTCGTTACTGAAGGATGTTAAAGGAATAAGCAAATTAAGAACCCCTTAAGTTTTACTTAGTTTTATTTAATGCAGTAGCTGAGCAAGTAGATGCCACATTGTTTCAGCAATATTGTAAAACCCTTTTATGCATATTCTGTAGGCAACTCCTGGGATGCAGCAGGGCATTTTAGTGGCTAGTTAAATCCATCACAGATTTGTTATAGAGCTCCCCAGAGAGCTGAAGCTTTCCTATAAAACGGTGTGGTAGATCATCTAAATTCAGGTCTCACCCAGTAAATCGACTACAGTTCTGCAGAGCACCTTCTCTTTTTTGCTTCACTGCAACTGTGTCTAAGTTTTATTAACATATTTTATTAGCATATTTTATTAAATCAGATTTGCTTTGAGAAAAATGCAGTTCATTCATCCTTCTAATTAGTACTGTTCAAATTTAGCATCAATTAGTGACCTCTCAATTTGCTGAGATTAGTTCTGCCTGTGTACAAGTGAGACTGGCTATGAAGGTACATGTAATAAGCCCTACATTCCTTCTACTTAACACATCAACGATTAGATATGTGGTATTGCTTTTCTATGAAGGAGTAAACAAAATGCCCTTGTTGGCTGCAAACATCCAATCTCTCTGTTCCCAGAAAGACTCAGTTTCTGAATGCTATGGACAAATATGTTACCAAAATCAAGGAGGTGATAGCAGTGCAACAGTGTGATTGTTCTATATGAGGATCTCAATATAACATTACAGAGATGTGAGTCACTCCCTCTAAACACACTGAGGCAGACCCACAAAATTAGTAGGGATATATTATTATAACTGTTTCACATGGGTGAACCTGGGCGGAGAGACCAGATGCCCAAGACTAGTAAATGGACTGAAAACACACCCCAGATGTTCACATTTCCTATCTGTGCTCTAGTTGCAAGATGTCTCCCTGTGATCCTCCTCCTCATACTGGGAAACCTGGAAAAGCCTATTGAATGGGTATTATAGCTTTTTATGTTTGGATTCAGCAGTTGTTTCAGCCACATTGAAAGGAATGAGTCAGGAATTTGTGTATGTGGGAAGTAGTTTCCTCTCACATTACTGCATGTATGGATGAAATACATTTCCTCTACTATGAAGCTGCTGAATGAGAAAATAAAGTAGTGCAGCTGACTGGCACTTTAGTGGCTGTACTTGGACCCTGATAATGAAAACCCAGCAGCCTTGGGAGGCCGGTTTGGATAATGCATTCCACAGAAAAGCTGGTGAAATCACTTGCATTATTATAAAGAATGACTAGAAAAGGATAAAGTGGAGAAAAAATACCAGTATTAAAACCTGATAAATTAGAGACCTAGCTCTTTAGTGAAACCTGGCCTGGCTGAAAATGCAGGAGGAAATCTGCCTTTAAGACATGAGCTATAATGCAATAATAAAGACGCCTCCCTCTGTGCTTCAGGCAGTTTTTGTAGCAACCAGTGTTCAGGAATCAGAGATAATGATAATGGCTTGTGCCTGCAGTCATTACAGCCACAGTATGCAAGGCATTTTAACGTCAAACTCACCAGCACCATGCAGTGAGACGGCGGCAGGGCTGAGTTGTAGCCACAGGACCTGCGGCATTGCAGAGCAGGCAGGTTTCATCTGGTATGAGAATGAACAGCAGAATTTGGGCTGGGGCTAGAATGTGCCCAAAAATGAGTGTCCACAAATCCAGGGAGCTGGTGTGATCTTCCTTTTGTCCTTCAAAGCCGGTTTGATGCTGAAGCGATAGGCTTCTGTAAGGTCTGGAGCTGGTGAAGAGCCCGAGTGGCTGTTCCCAACTTCTGAGGAACTGAAGGAGAAACAAAGGAGTTTAAGGACTGGTCAGATAAGTGGGCTAAGGAAGAAATGGGATTAGAGGAAGAGAAACAGAAGAGACTTACATAAAGCTTTTGAGAAAACTCTGAGCTTCTGAGGAGAGTGCTACAGCCAGCAAAAAATTGGAGAAGGAAGAAGACATAGGGGAGTGCTAAAAGATTTCCCCATTTGTTCCTTAGCTCAGCAAGGAATTTAAGGATCTTTTTGACTTGAAGCCCAGAATAGTTCCAATTATTTAAAGGCCAACACTTTTTTTTAAAGTACTTTGATGAGCTAAGCAGAAGACAGAGTTGCCAGGTACGTTTTATAAAAAGGCTCTTACTGCTGTCAGTAAAGAACTTCTAAAAATAATATTATACATATGTATATAAAATACATAGGACATTGTGGAACACTTAAGGATAAGGTTTGAAGGTAATTCCTTAGGCAGGGCAGGGCAGCCTGTCAGGACCCACAGCTCCACACCATGCTGGGTCCCTCTGCTCCAGCAATACAAACATGCAGCCCCAGCCTGGCCTGTGCCATGGGTGCAGCCAAGGGTGATGAGTGAATCACTCCATCAAACACCAGGCAGGGCAGTACACACTGAGACATTCACCAAGAGAGAAGGAAGTGTACTTCTGCCTACTTTCTATGTATATATTTGCCATTTCCAAATATTTCTTTTGCTTTCAACCGCTACACATCAAATGATAGTAAATTGCAAAGGTACTAGTTCCAGCTGAGCACAACTGGGGGTGAAATGGCTTTTCTTTGAAGCTGGAGCTAGAGTCTCTTGAAAAGCTGTAGGGAGAGCTACAGACATTAGCAAATGAGAACTGAATTTCTGACCAGGTGATTCAAAGCATTGCGATCCGTGAAACTTATTTTCAGAGGAGCCACATAATCCATAGAAGAGCAGCCAGTGAAGGGGACCACCCTCATAGCAATCATTAGGTAAACAGCTTGTTAAAAGATGGTCATTATCTTCCAAATCAGCAGAAAAGCAACATAGATCTTTATGACTATATCTTAACATTAAAAAAATTATTCTAACTTTTTTTATTTTTTCACTGATTGACAGATGACCATGGATCTTAGTACACATCTCAAGCAGAGGAAAAAAAACAGGATCAGGATCCAGGGCCAAATCATTTTACTTCTGAACCGTCCCTAGGAAGAGATGAGGAGCATCATTCATCCTGCCTTGGCTCCACCACGTGCTGTAACACTCTGGGAGCACTTCCCATCTCTGTTGTCAGCCTCTTGTATTGATGCTTCCTCAGCCTCTTACCTGGAGCTTATTTGGGAGCGCTGGTAGAAGAGCTGACAGCTCTGTGTGCACCAAGGCAATTTTCTTTTGGCAAGTCAAGGCTTTCTGAGTGGCAATGTGTGTCTGCTGGAACACAATACAGACACTGCCCCATAAATTTCAATATTGCACACATGCTGTCTTGGTTTGAAAAGACAGATGTCTGCTAAGGAAGGCAGGAGCCTCCCTCGGAATGGAAAATGTGAACCCCTTCCCTCCGAATTATTATAATTTTGAAATTAAGAGGCTCTCAGACAAAGATATGAGAATAGGAATAACAGTTCTCTACTAGTGTGTATAATAAGGCAAAACCAACAACAGCTCTGGCATTAACAACAAACAGAACCAGGAACCCAGTGACGCCTTCTCGGCTGCAGGCGCTTTCCCCTTTGGCGCAGTTCCGGTCACAGCCAGCAGGGGCGCTGGTGGCTCCCGGTGGGCAGGGCAGGTGCGATGGTTCCCCCGCGGCTGCAGGGGGCGCTCCGGCACGAGCTCGGGGAGCACGCGGTAATGGCGGCGTGACCGGGACGGGACGGGATGGGAGAGAGGCTCGCGGCACAAAACCCCAGGGACAGCCGGGCCCGGTGCCCCAGCAGGACTCTCGGAAGCAGCAAGCTGGGAC
>VWPU01008764.1:136400-148819 GCA_013398955.1 Callaeas wilsoni
GCGGGTTCCACAGGCACTCAGGCCTGATGAAAAGTGATGGTGAAAAGTCCCTCCCTTAGTGAGGTGGGTGTTAATAAGGTCCCAGTTCAGAGGCTGCTCTCACGAGCAGAGGCTCACCCACGGCAGAAGAAGCAGGACCGGGCTGGACTGCGGCAGTGGCCGCGAATTCTCTCCCCAAGCAGCAGCTCTGACCATCCTCTGAAGCCGAGAGAGAGCAAGCAAGTGGGCCAGGGGCTGCACCCAACCCTTGAGCTGATAACTTCTCTTGTCTGTGTTAAGTATCCAGTCATTATTGTCTCTTAGGAACATGTATGGGGAAAATTCCTTAAGAGGGAAAAAACCAAAAAACCAACAAAAGGAGAACTCCTAAAACCCCAACACATGCAAAATGCATGTACCTGTTGTGGGCAGGGACTGAGGCACAGGCAACCAACCCCAGCAGTGCTGTGTGAGGATGAGTGGTCAGATGCCTTATGGTTTCCTGTGTAACCACATGTATGAAAACAGACATGAGAAATCTGCAGGAATCTTTATGAAATCAGTTATCTATGGACAATTTCAAAATAAAACATTAGCGGGGATTAAAAATTGAGAGCTTCAATTAGCTTTTGTAGCATTTAATTTTTTTGCTTTATTCCCTGTGTGCCATGTGACCAGCTACCATTCCAACATTGTTCTTCATGTATGGGAATTAGTGAAGTACTTCAGCACTTCAAGTGAAACTGTAGTATATGCTTTTGCTTCATAACCCCCCCACTCATTTAAGCAGTCGGTAGCTTCCAGCACTGCTTGCATTTTAGAGATATGGATGATGTAAATTCAGCCTTGATGAAACATTAAGCTAACTGCTGCTCAGATGGAAAGGGGCTGCAGGAAAATACTATGTAAGTGAAACCCACATTTGACGGAGCTTGGAGGATGCATACTCTGTAATTACTTAATATTTTTTTTTGCATCACTTTTTGTCATAGAGGAAATTAAGAATCTTAAGGACTCTTACAGTGATGTGAGATTACCCATGGACATAGCAGACCTGCAGATACTTATACTCTCAGAAGGACGTTACATGAGATCTATACCTCTCAATAAGCATGCTTTCTGCTTCTGCCTTCCTCAGACAAGCTACACTTTCAAATACTCGTTTGGAAATCATAGTCACCCCAATGGCAACCCAGGAACTGCATAGGGCCCACATAAAATTAAAAGTTAGTGTCCCCCTCCTAGATATTTAATCTAGGAAAAAAACATTCCCCTGCTTTGATAGATAGTGCTAGACTTTCTGACTTGGGCAGAAACAGAGACAGACACATGAGGGTCCCCACTGGCAGTCAGATCCCGTGGGCAGTAGGAAAGATGATGCTCATTGCATGTGAGGGAAGGTCACTTGGCCATGCCGCATGAAAAAACCCCTGTTAACTTCCCAGTGCAGCTCAAGGTCGTTGATTCCAAGGCCAATATATAAAATATATGTCATTATTCTCCTCAGTTATCAAGACAGACCTTCTCAGAGTATATACTTTCCTTCCATCCAGCTCATTAAATATCAGTCTTAAAAGCAAAACATGCGAAGTGAGAAAGAAACAGCCAGCTCACTACTGGAATAAAAGTTTAATAGAAGAGTGCCAG
The DNA here is from genome assembly GCA_013398955.1 of Callaeas wilsoni. Taxonomy (NCBI): domain Eukaryota; kingdom Metazoa; phylum Chordata; class Aves; order Passeriformes; family Callaeidae; genus Callaeas; species Callaeas wilsoni. Next base: position 138,027 of record VWPU01008764.1, read on the forward strand.
CTGAGTTTCACATACATGGTCAAATAGTACTAATGAAAGATTGCAAATATCTCCCTTCTTCCCTTGAAATATTCCAAATAGACTGTCTTTCAGAGAGTGAAATCCAGTAGATTAGCCTAGGCTTTAAACTGCAAGAACTGTAAGGAATAGACCACAGAACAGAGACCAAAGACCAAAAAAACTCCTTTAAAACAGTCTTCCTTAAAGCAAAAGGAAAAGATGAAAAAAGCAAACTCAATAGGCACAGTTGCAGAATTTGGAATTTCACAAGGAAACCCTTAATGGTTGCTAAAGAGCATTGCTTTCAGCTGCCTTAAGAGCCTTGTAGAGAAGCTAAAACAAAATTACCTTTATTTCACAGTAACAACAAAAGTCAAAGAGTTTCCAATATTGGATGGTTATTGATTGAAAGAAATTTCTACTGATTTTGTTTAAAAGCTTATTAAAGCAGAGTTTGCTTCCTTGATCTTACACCTACAACTGCACTTGGTGACCAGAGGGGTTGAGATTTTAGGAACTGGTCACTGGTTTGTACTGCTGAAGTTCATGGTTGTCACAACTCTATTCTAGGCAGATGATGACCTACATATGAGCAATGGAAGGAAAAAAGGATGGCTGAATAATACAGAAATTATGCAAACACAAGAGTACATGTTCAGTGTGTGAGACACATTCTGCTTGGGAAGTGTAAAGGGAGACAAGCAATTAGCTGTAAAACTCATGGATTTACTCCTTTTCTATGTGTTTTCCTTAATTTCTTCCCCCCAAATCCCTTACTGTCTGAGCATTCCTCAGTGTCCTACTAGAGTTATCAGGAAAACATAGTGATCTTCCTACTATCAGTTTTTACAGGACAGCTTAATATTCCCACTGGATATTTATAGAATAATTAATGAATAATGAAAGTCAGAATTGGGAAAGGGCTTCTGGAGCATCCTGTCCATCCCTCTCTGCCATAAGCACTGCAGTCAAAAAAGCAACAAAAAAGCTGGCATTTTTGCAGCCTAAAACATGATTGAAAGAGAAAATCAAGATGCTCTAAAATACAAATCCTGGAAGTAACTGTGGTTAAACTGCCTGATGGACTCCCTCATTTCTTTGCCTTTTTTTTTGTTCCACTTTTGTTGCTGCTTTTGTAGTTATCAAAAGCCACTTCTTGCTGACAATAATTATTCTCATACAATATCATAGTTTAGTCTTATATTTGCCTCTGACATTCAGTCTGCAGTGCTGTCATTTGCAACTGTGGCCCAAGAGCACAGCTGAGGTTTCCAGTTCTCTTGTCTGTACTGCCCAGGCAGTGACAGATACACTGCAAGATAGGCACCAGAGAAGTGATGAATAGTTATTGGTAATTCAAATGGGATAGCAGTACTGGTACCAATTTTCACTCTAACCTACTGTCTTTAAGCACTACAAAGGCTAACACTGCCTTCAGAAGCACTGTTTGAATTGTTCCTCTTCCCTGTGATTATCGCCAATTCTGTTGGTAGTGAATTTACCTTATGCTACTTCATTAAAGCTATTCCTTTTATGTAAACATTTGTTGTTTAGCACATCTCTCCCTGTAGCTGCAATGCTGATATGCAGATAATACCGGTCTCATTTATTACTTTTTAGTTTGCATCCCCTTATTCATCTCTCAAGGGAAGTTTCCTAACTGAGCTCCAAGATCCTGGTCATACCAGACCTTGTATTAAATAGTATTTATGTGAAAATTTAAGACTCTTCTTGTCTTTGGTAGAGACTGCCTACCAGCCCTGCTGAAAGACTCATTTGTGACTTGCTGCCAGAGGATTAGCTTTCTACTAGCACAGGTTCAGGTCTATTAGCAAAGACAGGATGTTTTGACTGTTCTGTCTGTGCTTTAGATAATGTTTGCAAGAGCTGGTGTTCTTTGCTAATGGACTTGGCCAATGGGATTTTGTTTCAAATGAAGGCTTTTCTGTGTTTTACCGTTGCATCAGTCAATTACAGTCTGGCACTTGTTTTCATCAGCTGACTTAATCTATTTCTTAGCTTCCTGGGTAGCTTAGTAGATCCAAGTGGGATGAACAGCAAAGGAGGGATTTCCCTGGCTAGAGCTTTCTGTCATACGTCTGCTATGAGCTGAGCCCTGGGGTGCCACTGTGCCTGTGAGGCAAAGGGTTCCAGCAGCCCAGGCTTCACCCAACACTGGAGCTTGCATAGCCAGATTGAAGATGAAGTGCCACTCACAATGGCTGGACAACCTTGGCTTTCAACCACAGAAGTCCAGAGCACCAGTACTGTCAAATTAAGCATCATCAGAGAAGTACAGTTCAAAGGCAATTATGTCCTTAAGCACGTATTGCCCTTTCCTCTCTGTGGGACTCAGCTGTGATCCAGAGCCAATGCAGCATTTGTCTCCCCAAATTCTTCAGTCTCTGCAGAATCTGGAAGCACTGAGAGTCACTGAACTTCTATTGGTTCACTAAATCTGGGGGAGGAGGGATAAGATCTCGTGGGTTCAGCCGAGCAACAAGGCAAACGTCATAACTGTCATGCATGAGGACATTGGTGGCCACCACGTTCCACTGGTTCTCCCACGTATCCAGCTCAAGGATCTCTTTGGTGATAACTTCATGACGAGCTGAAAAAGAAGGGCAACAAGAGCAGGCATCAGAGGGAAAGTCAAATAGGATCAAAGAGGTTTGGGCAGCTGTTATTATGAACCTTCTGAAAGGGGGCAATAAAAAGGTAATTTCTGTGGTACTAACACTGTGCAAAGAGCACGTGAGTTGTCAACACACAGCAAATTAAATAGTAGAGATGGAAATATCCACAGTGCATTCAGTCCTCACACTCTGGGTTCCAGGTGCAGCTGCAGGGACAAAAGCATCAAGTGCTCCATCTTGGTACAAGTATGCAGGTGGCATTTTATCCTGCAGTCAATTGTCAGATGCTCATCTTTTAGAGACAGAGTACTGCCTCTTGTTCACAAGTATGCCTGCATGCAGTGTGTTCTTTTCTTTGCTCCGAACAAGATGCAGTTCTCAGGCTGCTGGAAGCACTCCAATACTATGGCTTTTCTTGGGTGCACAGTCTGGACATCCTGTGATTTAGGAAGAAATAAAGACAGAAAAAACCCTCCAAGGCTCTAAATGCACTTTAGGTGTTCTGAAATGCTGAGGAATTTGTCATGGACAGGCAGGTTAGAAGAATGCCATTAAATCACAGCCAATCTCCAGACAAGAAGCCTTTTACAAAGACAAACAAAAAATGAAAAAATCACCATGAAGCAGAGAACCAGCAGTGCTATATTACAATTCTTAAAAGACCACAAACCCTTTCTTTGCTAACAACAATCCTGAACTCTGCAACAATTGTTACTCAAAGCCAATTTTTCCTAAAAGTAAAACCATCTTTCATTATGGTTCACTTTTTCTTTTCGTCTTGAAGTTGCTTTCTCACAGCAAGTAACCTTAGCCTAAGCTTTCCTTACTTTGAGCTGAGGACATGCACGTGCTTTGCTGTCAGATGAGCCTCAGGAGACATGTATCAAAAGCCAGGTCTCAGACTTCCAAGAACAGACACTTCCCAGGTACCAGGATAAGAACCATCATAGCAAGAAACATTGAATACTCAATGCTGTTTTATTGAGTCTTAAGAGACTGGTGATAGGATAAAATTTACAGGCTCCAGAGCGAGATTCCCATTCAGCTATCCCTTATGTGAAGTTTTTTATACAGACAAACCACCAGCAACAGCCCTATCTCACATCTTTCAATTGCACCTCATGGTTTGGGCACTGCCCTTATGTGTAACTGACACTAAAGGATTGAAGAAGGGCAAAAAAATGAAAGCAGAAGAGCGTCCAGAGACACAGATTGTTTCTCATATTGGAAACAGACCACATATTTCTCCAGGGGACAGCAGCCCTGGGGGTTTGGTACCCCCAAGACAATGCTGTCATGGTTTATGTTCCATGCAAAATTGGTATTGATGTTATAATGATGTAGTGTGGTGGGATTTAAAAAACCCCTAAGGCGCCCCTGCAAGGAGGAGCTTTGGGATATGGGGAGGTCAGATGGAAACAAGACTTCTCCTCCTCCCAGGAGCTGGCTTTCTTGCTGAGTGGATATGGGACAGTTCTGTTTTCTGGAGGTCCTGAACATGCACAAGATGTGTGGCTGTCGCACAAGTTTTGTGGACATTTCTGCACATTTTTGTCGTACTTATCTAAGGAAACCACTCACCAATCATTCACCATCTCCACCCTCTTTCATCTGGATAAAGGAGGGCAGCACAGCATTTCTAAAAAAGCTTCCACAACCTGTTCTCATTTCCCCCCCTGCTGTGTCACAATTAATTGTGGTGTAATTTTTGTTGGTCCAAAGCCAGACCTCTGGGACTCTCATAGATCTGCACAAGCTTACTCTCCAGGAGCTTTGAGTAAGATTTCAGGATATAGTCTCATCTGAATAGTCTTTGTTCCATTCTTTTCTGTGAAACAAGTTATGATGGTTTGCTTATTGAACCTGGATTTTATACAAGAATAACAATACATAGGAAGACTGTACCCATTCAAGATAGGAGACAGCAAACTGCTGAAAAAGCCATTCACCTGTGAAGAGAGAAGACATGACTGAAAAACAGCAGATAACACATGCCAGTACCAGCAAACTCCTGTATGACCCTGCAAAAATGAAGAGGTTTTTCCTGAGGCAAATACAGAGACACAAACAGACCAAAGCTGTGACATAGGAGGCTCCCATCTCTGTGGTTTTTTTTATTAGATCGTCTCTTTTATGCAATAAATTTTTATGCCTGGATTTTCTTTGGCATGGATGATGACAAAAATGAGACAATCAGAGGAAAAATAATCAAATGCTGGAACCAAGACATTCTGTGAGTGATTGCAACACTTCAGAAAAAAAATTCATAATTAAAACATCAAAGGCAGATTCAGCAACCCTTCCTCACAAGCCTTGCTGTGTTTTTTCCTGACCCTGGTGACTACCAACCTTTGTGTCCCTTGTTTCCCTTTTCTGTGGGATATTCTAACTGGTTTTGTTCCACTCTAGAAATTCTGCTTTCCAGCACATGGAGTGTTAGTTAATTCTTAACCCTTGGGAGATAAAAAGAGTATGTTTTTTAAATAAGGGAAGCAATCATGTCTCTAGTCTTATCTTGTTTAAAGGAAAGGAAACAGCACCCTTTAGAAGAGAAAGTTCATGTGAGGCAAAGCACTGCTCAGAATAGTCATCCTTCAGAAAAAAACATTATGCCTTTTCTATATAAAGGAGAAATGAGTTGAAAAACTTCATTTCTCAAGCCTTACTTTTTAATTTATTTTTTCTCTTAATTTTTCTTGGTAAGACCAACGGAAAAGTTGGTGCTTTTCATAGAGAATAGCACCTTTATTCCAGGCCGCAATGCTGGATTTGGGCTTTAATCCCAATAAAAAGCTCGAAGGTACAAATAATTCCTGATTCTTCTTCATTGATTCGCCTTATTTAATTGCAATTTTTTAAAGGCAACATCTTAGCAGCCAGTTTTGCTCCCAAGAGGATCGTGTGACACCTTCAAAAAGAAATTGTCTGTATTACAGAGATGGCCTTCTTCAAAAGCCACCCCACACAACTCTCTGTCCTCATAGCATTATTCTGCCTCACCAGACAACCACCTTACCGAATGAAAGGATTTCACTCATTTTATTTCTACAAAATGAGGCAGTGTTTTTCTGCACATTCTTGTTTAACCATGAGAAGTTTTAAGAAACTTTCTTACACTGTGGTTTTCTGCACATGATTTAAAGCACTTTATATTAGAATTATTCCAATTGTACAAACCTAGCTCTGATGCAGATCCTTTTATAGCAGTAAAACAGTGATTTATTCATACTTAGGATAGAAAGAGGCTAAACCAGCAAAGGGATCATTAATCCCAGTGTAACTTAATCCTCACCAGAAACTGTGGCATGTTAAAAAGAGTCAGAACTCTTTTGGTACAGTTATGCCTTCTTGATGTACAAGTGCAGACTGAAGGTTAACACTGAGCCTACAAATCCACCTCTTCCCAGTGACAAGACTTAAGTTACACCTGAAAATATTTAATTTATAAGTGTTAAAATTCTATTTTATATATGCAAATACAGTAGTCAAAGCAAAATGAGTCTAATCTTTAAATTAACTTTTATATTCTGGTCTGCAAACAAAACACTTTTCCACAATTTTTCTTCTTTTTTTTCTTTGAATGTGCAGAAAGAAAAAGAACAAAAATATTAATTTTCAGTAAGTGATTGCCTGCACTCCATATACACAATCATGTTTTTTCTTGGAAAAGTTTGTCATTCACTCCCCAAATATGGCCTTCATTTTATGCCGTAAGTTTTCTCATGCCATTTGAATCAGGATTGAACATAAATCAGGATGAACAGTTCTTGGAAAGACCCCCAGTATGACCGCAGGCAATATAAATATTTTATCTACTTTTTCATCTTTTTTTCCTGTTTTTGTTTTTTTGTTTTTTTTTTTAACCACATTCTAGTTCTGATTTGGAGGCTGGGAAGGAAGGAACAACTTTCCATGTGACAATAGTATGTATTATCACTTTTGGTCTTCTTTTTGACCTTTCTTTCTCTTTCTCATTTGTAACTGAAAATTCAGGTACAATTATTAGGTTTTGAGTTGGGAGGGCTAAAGGGAGGCAGATGTAGAAGAATTAAGCAATGTGCATAGCAGGTAGAAAATCCATACTTCATCCAGAACTACTAACCATGCAGCTATTATGTTTGTAAGCCAAGACAAATTAATTCACTCTGCTGTAGCCTGCTCAGCATCCAGAGGATCGAACTGGAAAAAAAAAAAAATCTGAATTTCCATTCACTGGAGTTAAATCTATAGCAAGTTTGCTGAAATGTGGTTGATATTTCATTGTTTCTTCCAGAAGCCCATTGACATCAGCTGAGTGGTTTGCTCCAGCGTAGGAATCAGGAAGCAGGGTTGTGGAGACAGTGAGAGCAGGTGCCAAGTCAAAAGTCATGATGCCTCTGCATCAGTGCAGGGCGGAGATATCCAAATTATTTTGAGACAAGCTCTCCTGCCTTCTAGCAGTGACAGAGCCACCCTGACACACTGTTAGATGGCCAGCAGCACCTCAGCAATTTTATCCAGAGCAGGACTACCTTGCATGCTGGGGAAAGCCTCAGTGTCACATCTATCCCTGAGCTCTATGCCCTGGGACATCTTCACACAGGCCACTTCCCTGAGCTCCTCCTGATGCTGGTTGTCAGGTAGACATAACATTTTTTCCTTTCCAGTTTGAAGGTTCCTAATATGCTCTGTATTCTTTTGTCATAAATCAATTTATATAAATTTTTAAAAAAAGACACAAAACCTGTAGCAGTTAAACTGCTGTCTGCTCTGCTCTTGTCATGGAAAAAAGCACCTGAATATCACAAGATGCTTGCTAATTCAACGGTCCTTGAAATATTTACTCAGGCATTTCTTTCACTTGTTTGCCCAGTTCTTGACACCAGATACCCAGAGCTGCCTTGAAGCAGTTCAGCCTCCACTGCTGGTTTGTACCTGTTTTTCATGCCATTATCTGTACCAGAGAACGATTTCAAACATATAGGACTAGCCTCTGCTGCTTATCTTCCTCACCACTAATAACTGCGTTCATAATTACATGAGGCAGAATTAGGTGACCTGGGGTTTCATATTTGTGTTGCAATGGGATAGAAATGCATTTAGATCATTACCACCAGATGTCCTGGCTTCTCATTTGCAGTAGGAAAAACAATAAGTTCATCAAGTCTGTGGCTTTCAATCCCATTTGTGTGTGCGATCTGCTCCCTAACTCCACCAGCCTCACTAGCGAGACACAGCCAGCACCCGAGCGGGGTCAAGGACATCCATCATCTGTGCCTGTGGGCAGAGGCAGGCAGAGAATACACAGGAGAGGGAACTTGGCTTGGCTGTTTAACATGCTGGCCAGCCTTCATGATGTGAAGTACCAAGGCAGTGTATCCCAGCAGACATACCCAAAGCTCGGAGGAAGGTTGGGGCTTGAATTTACCACTGTGGCAGCTTACTGTTTTCACAGCACCTGCATGGAGTAAGGTAAGATATTCATTCTCATAGACAGGTCCTCTCTCCTCCTGATCTGTTGTGCAATTCTTCAGGACCATAGTTTCGTGATCCACCCATTCACTCACAAATCAATGGATACTAAAAACAAAAAAATATATATATGTAAAGAATGTGCTGGTCTACAGAAGGGAACTTCTAATTCAGCTGTTTCAAGTGTTAACCTTGGGATTAACCCAGCTGCTTAAGCTTTTAAAATCTTTCCAGATTTTGCCTGCTCTTCATGGTCAAGGCCTCTTTCAGGCACAATCTTACAAGCAGGTGATAGCAGGATCACAGGTTACAGAGGCAGTGGGGTCAGTGCTCTCCAAGTCAATGCAATATGAACTCGTATGAGTAAAAACTGCAAATCAGAATAAGAACTATTGGGCTCAGCCCATTCTGGAATACTGTTTCTAAATGCCTTAAAATAAGTTCATACATAATTTATAGAGGAAATAAAACATGTTTAGATTGTGTGCACAACAGGCAGTTTTGAACACAGTAGGATATGTCATACATGGCTACAAGCCATGTTTCTAAACAACCTATTGACCTCTTCAGCAATTAATTAAAATGCATTGAAATATCTATTAATCATTCATTAACCCTTTCTAAACAATAAATAAGCCTCAGTAAGAAGCAGGACTGAATTGCTAGGATCATGCTTCCAGAGAGTGAGTAGGTCAAATTTAGATATGAAATGAGCAGGTGCTGCTGCCCAGCAATTCCCCTGACCTGATTTGGCCTCATTTACGGCAGCACATTTCCAGCTAATGAGCAGGGTAGATGAGCAGCCCTCCCTGGGCAGGCAGCATTTGCAGAGGTCTCTCCCAGTGCCAGCAGCTCATACTGGTGCTGGCCCTGGGAGAATTTCGTGAAAGGTCAAACTGCATTTTTTGGAGTGGACATGGCCTGTGAGCTGCAGACCCATGGCAGTGACTGCAGCCCTGAGCAGAGTCCTGTGCTGAGCAAAATACAAGGGCCTTGAATCCCTTCCATTAGTGGGAATATTTATTCTAATAGCAACAACTGTGGGCAGGAGAATTTCAATTATTCATCTGTGCCCAGTAAATTTTAACAGAGGGAAACAAACAGTGCTGCAGATAAGCAGCCCGGGTTTTGAACCTCTGCTTTATTTAGCTGGGAACATGGGAAGGTGATGGAGAAACAGGTTTTGTTCCAATCTCTCAACCCCCAAACTTCACAAGTGCAGTATTTACTGTGCCAGACTCTTTAATATGTCTATATTTAATTCCAGTAATGTTCCATAACCACTATAATAAAAAACAAGCACTAGAATGATTCTCCATCTAAATCACATAATGGAGGAGACTAAGGGGAACAATTTTTATGGGAGATTAGTCAAAATAAATAACTATTAAGCTAGTCCACTGTTAGGAGTGGGCAGTGTGAAGATAAAAACTCATTAGCTCAGCTGGAATACAGTAATTCCTACACAGTTCTGCACTGCTGCGAGCAGAGCTGCTTCTATTCTAATGCATGGATTGCAGATTATGTAAACGAGGAAGAGTAGACTAGAAAATTAATCCATGGTAAATTTTTGTTTTGTTTTGGTTTTTTTAAGAATCAAAATTAACACAAGTAGTAGGACTATGGATCATTGTCACCTATCCTGTGTAACAGTTGCAAGCACAAATTAATTTAGATTCTTGCATGTCCGGTTCATAGATATTTCTTCCCTTTTCCCTTCCTCTGGCTGTAACACTATTTAAGTGAAAAATTAATTTCTACTTGACATCAGTAAGTAAATAACAAAAAAACTGGATTAAGCAGCTCTGGTCCCACATAAGGGTAAACACATTACAGAAATTTTCAGCATACATGGTAGGGAAGAAGTACATTCACCTCCTCTGCTCTAAGCTACATAGGAGGGAAATGGCAAAACTGCCAGTTCAGAGACAGACAGTTCCACATCAAGCCTCATTACCTGATGAATTATAAGACCTTCTAGGGGATATGTTCTGCTAAGAGCAGATCTGTTAAACATTTCATAATTTGCATTGAGGTGGTTGTACCTGTACTTTGCACATCAGCTGATGTCACATGAGTGACAGTATCACAGTAAAGGTTGCATTTTAATTAACATCATAGAATCATTTAGGTTGGAAAAGGCCTCTAAGATCACCAAGTCCAACCAATAACCCAGCACTGCCAAGCTACCCCTAACCTATGTCCCTCAGTCCCATAACTGCACGGCTTTTAATCACCTCCAGGAATGGTGATTCCGCGACTGTATTGGGCAGCCCATTCCGGTGCTTGACAGTGCTTTTGGTGAAGAATTTTCCCCTAATATCCAATCTAAACCTTCCCAGGAACAAGAGGTCATTTCCTCTTCTCTTGTCACTTGTTACTTGGGGGAAGAGCCCAACCCCCACCCGTCTACAATCTCCTTTTAGGTGTTGGTAGAGCCATGAGGTCCCCCCTGAGCCTGCTTTTCTCCAGGCTAAACACTCCCAGCTACTTGCAAAGAGACCCATGCTCCAGCCCCTTCCCCAGCTTTGTTGCCCTTCTCTGGACACACTGCAGCACCTCAGTGTCTTCTGTGTAGTGAGGGGCCCAAAACTGAACCCAGGATTTGAGCTGTGGCCTCAACAGTGCCCAGTACAGGGGGACAATCACTGCCCTGGTCCTGCTGGCCACACTATTGCTGACACAGCCAGGATGCTTTGAGATTTT